>QXEO01000298.1:7627867-7881716 GCA_007115705.1 Dactylis glomerata
CGCGCCGGGTCCAGCGAGGACACCGACGACGACGACGAGGACGAGGAGGCCCCCGCTGACAACTTCAGCAGCAGCGGTGAGGACTACGCCGGCAGCAGCGCCGATGACAGCGAAGACGGCGGCGGCAATGGCAACGGCGACGACGACGACGCCGCCTTCTAGATTAGGAACTAGTAGTAGTAGTACTAGTAGTAGATCTCCATTTTGTAAGCAATCGGCTTCATTGTAAACAACCGTCTTTGGAATCAACAAAGCTTGCTTTTCCCAATTTGATTTTGCCGATAGTCAAATAGGTCAACGTTCCAAAAGCCGATAGTAACGAATCGGCTTTCACCATACCACGCTTGATATGATCAACCAAGTCAAAGCCCAAAGAGCCGATGGCAACACATCGGCTTTTCCCACAAACGTTGGCAAGGTCAAACTCGGTCGCTTATTTAGACAAGTCTGAGCGGTCACTTTCCAATTTCAACGGTAACCTGCAACCATCTTCAAAAAGGCTAACTCAGATCTCCAATTGCCTCATTGAACAAATCGGGCTCACGGCGACACGAACCCTAGATTCCCCACCGCATAGATCCATCTCCGCCGGCAAATTAGATGGCGGAATCGTCCAGCGCCAACACAGCGGTCTCCGGTCTGAAGGTAATCCTTAACTGTTCCTCGCAATCCGAGCTCGGTGCTAGAATTAATAGCAAACACCTGAATTAATGCTTTATCCCATCATTAAAATTTTAGGTTTCAGACATTCCGCTACCGCATCCTTCTCTCCCAAATTCTCTCTGCCTTGGCCCCCGTACAGAATCTAGTCCTGCCCATCTGATCTCTTGCGAGGCAAACAGAATCCCCTTCGTAAGCCAAAACTTAGATTTGGATTCTTGGGCCGACTGCTTACGAGCCTGGCCTAATCCTCCCGAATATTGGGTTTCTTGGTACAGTAGGGTAGCCAAAACTTACCAATCCCAATGGGAAACCACGGGAATAGCCGATGCCTTGACTTTGTCATTGTCTCCCCTTGAGAAACATGAAAATCTTCTAAAAACCATCGGCTATTTCTGGTCTGATGCTCTGAACTGCTTCATGTTCGGCCATGGCCCCATGACACCAACTCTGTTAGACGTGGTGATGATTACTGGTCTAGACGTCACATCACCCAGCCCCTCTGCTTTTATGCTGCCAAAAGTCCCCTTCAAGCTTTCTTCCAAAACAGATTGCACGAACTGGGGTGCTTATCTTCGAAGCCACATGAAAACTAAGGGCCCTGTCACAGAGAAAGAACACACGGCCTTCCTCAATTTCTGGCTGGAACATTTCATATTCTGTGGCCCTTCCCTTGCCCCAACCAAGAATTATCTCTCCTTGGCCTATGAACTTGCCAGAGGCACTCAACTTGGCATCGGCAAACTGTTCCTTGGAGAAGTCTATCGATATCTCCAGTTGATGTCTGTCAAACTATCCTCCCACATAGCTCGCCGGTGGGTTTTGACAGGCAACACATTCTGGCACACCCGGTGGGAAGTTGCACCTTTCCAGATCCCAAACTTCCCCCTTTTGGCAAGTTGCACCTTTCCATATGCCAAAGGGAAGCAGATCCGATGCACCAGCTACGGCCAAGCTCTGTATAGCCTGCCAGGTAGTAAACTGATCCTCATGAAGCATCCAAGTGGTTCAGCATTTTCTTCCAAGGCCTGGACAATCCTATCTTCTTTCCTTACACGGAGGAATCGGAAAATTTTGAAAATCCAATCTCCTTCAGGCTGGACAACTTTGCCGATGACACTAGCACTCGGCAGCTATTTCCACCGTGATCCGTCCCTGCTTCCTCCCAGTTGGCATGAGCACATCCAACAGAATAATCAAGCCTGGATACGAGTTCTACCAGCCGGTCGTAGCAGCTCGGCAATTTGGCCTTGGGCAAGTACCTCCTCATTTCTTTCTCCACCACCTCACAGAGAGCAGAGCTGACCTGCCCGATCCTCTCACCAGTCAGAGGTGTTATTCTTTCTTCGATGCTCTGACCATCCCAATTCCTAACAACCTCACTTTCGCTTCATCAACCGATGGTTTTGAGAACTGGTGGTCGATGTGGAAGACTCATGCCTTCAGGAGAGCTCTGGGACCATTGCTGGAACAGCTCGATGCTGAATATGACATCCCCGTAGAACAGGTACTGCTATTGTAAATTTTCTTGATGCAGCTCACGACGATTCTTTTAATATCCTGCTCTGTCTCCTTGCAGCAACAAGATGGTCCAGAACCTACCAACGAGGATGGCTCCCCCTTCGAATTCCTCCCACCAGCTCCTGTGGTCCTTTTCTGCAAAAACTCGCCACCTTTGAAACAGGTCGTGATGCAGAACCAGCCGATATCACCAAAATCGGCTTCCAAGAGCCAAGCAACTTCCGGGTCAGCTGCCTCCCGAGTTCCAACTAAAACAAGAACGGCGGTGAGGAAGGTAGTGGCCAAAAAAACTTTGAGGCGCCGGAGCCCTTCTCCAGAGAGCTCGCACGTACGCTGATTCATGCCTTGGTTGATCTCATTTATCTTTGTAAACATGCTTGTGCTTACCAACTCTCCCTTTCTTACAGGTCTCCATCGAAGACACCTCCAGCGAGGAAACCAATCCAATCGAGGAGATTAAGCTCAGCAGACTCTGAGAGAACCACCACACCGAGCCAGCCAGATGTGCCACCATCGGCTTCCAGGAAAAGGCCTGTTCCTGAACCTGTTGCCCCCCGAGCACAGTCGAGGCGGGGCAAGCTGTGAGCCCCAAGAGGGCTCGCAAGGGACTGCAAACTTCTTCTTCGAGCCAGGAGGCTTCGAAAGTAATTATCCTCCATACTCTTACCACTCCTTTTTTATGCCGATTCATTGCTATTCACATCGGCTAAGCACCTTTCATGCAGACGAAGACACTCCTAGTGGGAAAGTCGGGGAAGTGCCGATGCCTTCCGCAAGCCTGGATCTAGTAATCCCTGAAGGTGTAGATGAAACGGTTGCCAATCTGGCCAAGCCCTCAGCAACAACACACGAGCCGATTGTCTCGCCGTCGGCTTTCCCCCTGATCTCAGGAGAGGTATGTTCGCTTCTTTCGACTCATCCTTCCCTGTTTGACGCATACTGACGCCACTTCTGCCTGCCAGGGTTGTGATATCTCAGGCTTGCTGACGTTCGACCCTGAATCCATCGAACCAGCTCCCTCTGCCGCCAACGATGAACCACGAGCAAGCGCTGTTCTACCTCAATTCCAGCGTCTCAAAGCCTTGCTGTCCTCCCCAATCGAGAGGTTGGTCGAGGGTTCTGAAGAGGTGAAGAGTGTTCTTGACGAAATCAAGGACCAACTCCCGGTAGCATTGCAGGTGAAGCTTTGGCCAGTTGTGACTCTGTCTTTCTACGGGTCAAGGGTGAAGTTGGCTCGTGAGAGGATCAATCTACGCCACGCCCAACTCCCACTGAAGGCCGATATTGCAGCCAAATGTCAGCGGCTCAATGAGAAAAAGGCGTCTCTGGATGCCAAAACTGACACCTCTGTCAGCACCGCCGAGCTTGCATCCTTAAAAAAGGAATTGGAAGATCTCGAAGAGAAGGTCCGGGCGACTAAAAAGCTCATTCATGACAAGGAAGCATTCATCGCCCGCTCCCAAGACGAAGCAGAAGGCCTCAAAGCTCAACTGAAGACTGATCTGGCAGAAATACGTGCCCTGAGCAAGCAGCTAGTGACGGGCAAGGACGATGATGACGTAGCCGAGATCGCCGAGGTGGATCGTGTCCGTGCTGACGCCCTCCGTGCCTTCGAGGCATTCCTTCAGTAGCTTATTCATGTAACCTGACACCTGCTCGTAACAGTCTGAACCTCGAGAGTCGATGGCTGTGCATTGTTTTTTTTTTGGCCGATTTCATGTATCGGCCCCCATATTTCACTGTTCATCATCCCACATGCTTGGGAAATATTAATCTGGATATTTTTTTTTACTGGCCGATTTCATGTATCGGCCCCCATATTTCACTGTCATCATCCCACATGCTTGGGAAATATTAATCTGGATATATTTTTTTTACTGGCCGATTTCATGTATCGGCCCCCATATTTCACTGTCCATCATCCCACATGCTTGGGAAATATTTCTTGAGATGCTGACCGTTGACAGCCACTGGGAATTTCACACCGTCCAGCTCCTCAAGCATGTACGCGTTGCCCCTTAAAACTTGGTCGACCCTGTATGGCCCGTGCCAATTTGGAGACCATTTACCGTATGCTGCATCCTTAGTTCCCAATGGCAATACAGCTTCCCATACCAGATCACCAACGTGGAACTCCTTTGGTCTCACCTTCTTATTATATGCACGAGCTACCTTGGCTTTGTTCTCTTTAATTTTCTCAAGCGACCACAGCCTAAGTTCAGTTAAATCCTCAACACTGTCACTCATCAGGGCTGCATATTCTTCAGTTGTTAGATCGTTCTGAAAAGTGACACGTCTCGATCCAGCCGTAATCTCCCATGGCAATACGGCTTCTTGTCCATAGACTAGATGGTATGGCGAGGTTTTTATCGCTCCATGACATGACATGCGATAAGCCCACAAAGCTTCTGACAAAACCTCGTGCCAACGCCTAGGGTGCTCGTCGATTTTTCTCTTGATCAGCTTGATAAGGCTCTGATTGGACGCTTCAGCTTGCCCATTTGCTTGAGCATAATATGGAGATGATCGGATCAGCTTAATTCCCGTGTCCTCGCAGAACTCTCTAAACTCGTGAGAAATGAAGACCGAACCTCCATCGGTCGTGATAGTTTGGGGAATCCCGAATCTATGAATGACATGTTCTTTCACGAAATTGATAACATCCTTCGAGTTTACTGACTTCATAGGGACGGCTTCCACCCATTTAGTGAAATAATCCGTAATGGCCAAAATCCACATGTGGCCTTTGCTTGATGGAGGATTGATCTTGCCAATCATATCCATGCCCCAACCTCGGAATGGCCAAGGCTTGATGATGGGGTTCATCGCTGATGCAGGTACCATCTGAATCTTCCCGAATTTCTGACATGCTTGACACCCTTTATAGTACTTAAAACAGTCCTTTCACCAAGTGTTAACAGCCCATGTCTCTGAAGAAGGCCATGTCCGAGACCTACCTATATTGCATGTACCATCCTTGGGTCACACCTATACACATATGTTAGGGACACATGCATGCATGTTTCCTACGTTAGACGATGCTCCGGTGGTCTTTATCCGATGAAACCCTAGACAGAGGGGGTTCAAAGATCTACCCCTATAGCTTTCTCCGTAAGAGGCCTCGCCGATGGATCTTCTACTTTATTTTGGTTTGTCTAGAATATATATATATGGAAAGCAAAGGTTGGGCCCATACATGCAAGTTTCCTAGGGTTTATGATACTCCGGTGGTCTTTATCCGGCGTAACCCTAGACCGGGAAACCCTAGCTCCACGATAAAATAGTTTCAACACTACCGCACTTCGGGGTCGGAAAAGGATGCAATCTTTAACAACTTCTCTAAAATATGTGAGACCAAAAATTCACTCACATGCATGCGATAACACATACAATTTGTCGACCTCTTGCTGTGAGAGATAAGATTTGCAACGTTATTTTATGCAGACGCGTAGAGACTACTATTTAGAGGATACAAAATTTTCCAATTAGTAAACAATAAAACCATGTTTAAATTATAATTACTAATAAACAAATAAGCACGAACAATAAGGAAGAAAGTAATCCAGAAAATGGCTATATGCCGACGGCCACTCAGACGCCGACGACAGCCCTCGGCTTAGGTCCCCCATACGCCGACGGCCATCTAGACGCCGAGGGTGGCCGTCGGCATATAGATGACGCCGTTTCACCCCTTTGTCTGCCCTAGCCAACGGGCCACGTGGCATCCTTATACGCCGACGGCCTATATACGCCGAGGGTGGCCGTCGGCATACAGGATACTATGCCGAGGGTAACCCTACGCCGACGGGCTCTTTCGCAAGCTATCCGGAGGCGCCCTACGCCGACGGCAACGATATTTGGCCGTCGGCGTAGGCATCAGCCGTCGGCTTCTCCCCCATTCCTGTAGTGTATATGTTCATGGTCAGGTTCAGTTAGCATGCACGCACGGTGTATACGTATGGGGCTAGTTTTATGAGAGAATTTCTTATTTGACACTATGTTAAAACGTGGTTTTCTATTTAACACTAAAATTTTATTTCTTTCCTATTTGACACTAGGTGTAAAATTTATTCCTCATATGACACTATCATCTATTCCGTTAGACTATTCCGTCCAAATACGAATTAAGCATATCAGCCTTTTATTCAAGTGACCAGATTACCCCTGCTATACACATGAGTACCTCAGAACAAGATTAGCCGCAAACTCTTACTAGGTTTTAGCGGCGTCCGTGTCCACGAGTTGGCATGTCCGCCAGGTGCAGAAAAAACGAAAACGAAATTAGAAGGGTGCTTGCCGCACGACACGACCTGACTCCTAGGCTGCACATAAGTCGTACCGTATGCAAATACGCGAGAAATTGCAAAAACCGCATACCTTTGTTGTCTTAGTTGCACAAATCACTCGTTTTTCATATCTTTTGCAAGAAACATCAACTTTGTATTATCTCTACAAATAATTGTCGTGGGAATTTAGAGACAGTAGCCATGGGAGGCTTATCGGAGGGGCTCGACGATGGTGACGATGTGTCCGGCTCGGGATTGTGCCAACGGAGACACCTCGGTTTACCCAGATTCAGGGCCCTCCCGGTTGGAGGTAAACCCCTACTTCCTGCCTGCTTCGTATTGATTGGATAGTAGCGGTTACAGTGCTCCTCGAGCTGTTCGGGCTAGAGGAGGAAGAAGAAGATCGGATCTCCCTTATGCTAAGGGTCCAGGCCCCCTTATATAGGCGGGGGCCTGGTTACAGGTTTAGGTAGCGATCCGGCCGGCTGCCAACTCCTCGGCGGCGGCGTCCTTGGCGTCATCCTCTGGCCCTGCTCTGACAAAGGCACTTTATAAAGTGCCTTTCCCCTGGGCCGGCATCTGGGGGACATATCCCTTCTCTTTTGCCTCGGATTCCGTCGTGGGAAAGGGTCTTCGATCTCTCATTGGCTGGACGTGGTCGTGGCGCTCGTCACTCCCGTCCTACGCCCCTGCCGCTCTTGTCGGGGCCATCCTACTTTCGGCCAGACAACCGTTGGGAAGCTTTGTCTTGATCACCCGGCTCCAGTTCTCCTCGGCGGAATCACCAGCCGGCTGCTGGCGCAGCCGGCCCTTCGGGCGGAGCCGGTCTTCTCGTCTTGAAGCCGTGGGGACTCCTGGGACGCCAGCCGGCATATTGCCCGGCCCGTGGTGCGTCCCATAAGTCATCCCCACGACACTAGCCCCCGAAACTGGCGAAGTCTCATGGGCTAGCATGGGGCTTCGGCGGGTTCCTCTTCTCGCCGAAGTCTTGCTCGCTTTCGTCGAAGTCCCAGGATTTCTGGTCTGGCTTGGACGCTCTAGTCGTCGAGGCTGGGTCTTGCGGAGTTCTCCCGGCCGTCTCGAGACGAGCCGGCTCCAAGGTGCGACCCGGCTGGCGGCCGCGAGTCGGCGTGCTGCCTCCTGGGAACTTGCGCCGCTTCGGGTCTTGTTCCCACGCGGCGGCCGGCGCAGTGCGCCAGTGGCCAGTCTTGTCATTTTGACCCTTCGGCCACCACAATGATTCTGGCAGACGTCACGTAATGAAGCGGGGCTGGCGTCAGCGCCGCATCCAGTCGAAACGCCACGCATGTGATTAAATCGCATTAAACCGGCTCGGCTTTTCGTGCCCTGCCAGCCCTTAAATCTTGGAGCTCTCGAGGGTTTTCTTCACTCCCGAGCGCCTCCATTCCTTCTCCCCCAACAAACTGTCGCCTCCGCTTCTCCCGCTTTGACCTTGATGTCATCACTCGGGACAACCAGCGGGGCCGGGGTCGGAGCCGGCGACGGGCCGGGCGAGGACGAACACGGTCGCCCACTCGGAGGCCTGGCGGCGACGCCGCCGATGCCTCGGAAACGCGGTCGCCCGCAGGGCAGCCGCAACAAGAAAACTCTGGCTGCGCTCGCGGCCGCGGCCGCCACCGCGTCCGCCACCGGGCCCTTCGGGACCGGCCGTTCCTCCACCATCGTCGCGGCCCCTGGCGGGACCGTGGCTGCGGCCGCCAGCGGCGCCATAGTTCCCGCGGCCGCGACCTGCGTCGCCGGTCTCACCGGGACGCCCCTGGAAGCGGCGGCAGCCCTCGTCGGTGCCGCGATGGCATTCGGGTCCGCCCCTTCGGGCTTCGCCGGTCTGAGCATCGGCGACTCCTCCAGCGCGGCCGCGAAGAAGGCACGAGCGCCGCCGCCGCGTCTGCCGACCAAGCAGCGGCTCGCCTACGTCCCGAAGCACGGGTTCGCCACCGCCATGGTGCCGCTGCTGGCCGGAAGTAGGGAGTGCCTTCCGCTCCCGGCCAGCTTCATTGGCACAATGGGGAAGAATCCCCCAACAAGCTTCATGATCGAGGATGGCAGCGGCGGACAGCCGCTATACGACGTTGAGGTCCTCCACGATGAGGAGGGGAAGAGCTATCTCACCGGGGGGTGGGAGCGGTTCTTCACCGACTATGGCTTGGAGCGGGGATGGTCCCTCATCCTGACCCACCGCGCCGGGTCACCCATCCTCTGCGTCCGCGTCGTCGACGGCTCCGGCTGCGCCCGCGCCTACTTCCCCTGGCCATGATCGGCGAGCGCCCTTGAAGCCCCTTCCTTGACAGCAGCATTGTCAACAGGAGTCTAGGGGTAGGAAGGGGAAGTCCTTTTGCTGCTTCGGCCCTTAGCGTGGCCCTTATTATGTAAGCGTTCGCCTAAGAACTCTTTTAATTTCGTGCAATCTTTGCTTGCTCTTCTTCGTTTGCTATGTGAATGCCCTTCCGTGAGACTATCTTCCGCTTGTGCCGTAGCGCCAAGACGATTCTCCGGCTAGGATCTTTCCTTGGATGGAATTGTTGACACGCGAACCCGTAGATAGGGACCGCGATGGTCACTGGCCTGCGCAGACGCTTCGGGCGGGCTCCTCCGGCTTCAACGCGGAGGGGAAGGTGCTTCTGCTAGCCGGTTCCAGGAAGGATGGACTAGCTCTGGCTCCAGCGCGGACAGAGCGGAAACTGCATCTTGTACCGGTTCGGGCGAGGGTCGGAGCCGGCACGTTTCCTTTCCCGGGCCTTCGCACGTCCCAAGCCACGATTGGAGTAGATCTCCTAGTTTCCGGCTCTAGCCGTTGCTTTGCGAGTGTTAGGTTTCGATTTCGCTGCTCGTTTGCTGATCGTGTCGCAGCGCCAGCTGATCGGACAGCCGGCGAGGTACTGGAGCCGGCCCGCTTCTGAGGGCCAATTCCCTTTCCCCCTAGCCCCCGAGTTTTGGGGTAGCTGGACTAATAGCTAGCTCGAAACTAACTTTTCGCGAACGATGCCAATGCCAAGCGAGGTAGCTCTAGCTTCGAACCCCTTGGGCGTGGCTTCTCAGCCAAACGTCAAAAAATTGTGACTATCAGCTATTCGCTGGCTTTGCCTTCGTCCGGTTCCCTCAACCTTTTCCTTAATCTTCCCACCCTTCGGCCCTTCTACCCCCAACCGGCAGCCTGGTGCCGGTTGGTCTCCCTTGGGCCGGCAGCCGAATGCCGGCCTAGGGTGGGAGCGTGCCGCGGAGTGAGAAGTAGTACTTTGGTCTATCGGGCCCCCGACTCGTGCTAACCAACGCTTAGCTAACAGACGCTGCCCTTAACGCCTGGTTGAGCGATTTTTCTGTCGTTTGCAATTCTGCTCTGCGGCTTTCCTTCGTATGTGGCCTGCCGGCTCCTACCCGTCCGGGTAAGCAGAGCCGGAAGGTGGAGGTTGGGCTCGAGACCTTCTTCATACAAAGTACTCATCCGGCTGGCGAGGGATCGATCGTTTTTCGGGGCTACCGGCTGTGGCTCGGTGCCTGTAGCCGGCTGCCGGTCAAGTGAATAACGCAGGAAGCAAAACATAAACGAAGTGTTTTCCTCGGAGCCGGCCGTAACTAGCCGCTCCGCTTTCCTTTATTCATTGACACGTTTTTCGGGGTACAAGCTTTTGCCTTAGCAGAAGAAAGGTCTTAGGAGACTGACATTCCAGGGACGCTCGGTCTCCTTGTCAGAGTTATCTGCCTTGTTCTTTCTGGGCTCTTGTGCGTCGATGAGGTAATATGCCCCATTGCCTAGCACCCGGCTGACAATGAACGGTCCCTCCCAGGGAGGAGACAGCTTGTGCATGCCCTTAGTGCTTTGGACCAGCCGGAGTACGAGATCTCCTTCGCGAAACGCGAGCGGGCGAATTTTCCGGCTGTGGTATCGTCGCAGCAGCTGCTGGTAGAGCGCTGACCTGGCCAGAGCCTACTCTCGTGCCTCCTCGAGGAGGTCGACGCCATCTTCGCGAGCTTCTTTTGCTTGCTTCTCCGTGTACTGGACAATTCTGGGCGCGTCGAACTCAATGTCCGTGGGCAGCACCGCTTCTGCTCCATAGACTAGGAAGAAAGGTGTGAAGCCGACGGAGTGATTTGGAGTGGTACGCAGACTCCAGAGCACCGAGGGTAGCTCCTCAACCCAACAGCCGGCTGAGCGTTCGAGAGGTTCGACCAGTCTTGGTTTGATGCCGGCCAGGATCAGCCCATTCGCCTTCTCCACTTGCCCATTTGACTGCGGGTGCGCCACTGACGCTAAGTCCAGCCGGATGCCCTTCTGACCACAGTAATCAGCAAAGACTCCCTTCGCAAAGTTTGTCCCGTTGTCAGTGATGATGCTGTGGGGAACTCCGTATCTTGTGATGATCTCGTTGAAGAACTTGATTGTGGATGAGCCGTCGAGTTTCTTAATTGGCTTGGCTTTGATCCACTTGGTGAACTTGTCCACGGCAACCAGCAGATGCGTCAAGCCCCCGGGTGCAATCTTGAATGGCCCTACCATGTCTAGGACCCAGACAGCGAACGGCCAGGTGAGCGGGATGGTCTTGAGGGCTGCCGCTGGAGTGTTTCTGTGCTTGGAGAAGCGTTGGCAGCCGTTGCACTGCTTCACCAGCTGCTCTGCATTCTGCTTGGCCGTCGGCCAGTAGAAGCCGTGGCAGAAGGCTTTAGCCACAAAGGCTCTGGAAGATGCGTGATGCCCGCACTCCCCTTGGTGTATCTCTCTTAGCAGCTCTACCCCTTCTTCCGGCTCGATGCACTTCTGGAAGATGCCTGACACGCTGCGCTTGTACAATTCGCTGTTGATGATGGTGTACACCCCAGCTCGACGTTGAATTCGCCTGGCTTCCGCTTCGTCTTGCGCCAAGTCCCCAGTGATGAGGTAGTTGGAGAATGGCTCCGCCCAGGAAGGTATCTCCCGTATGTGGAAGACACTGGCGACCAAAGGATCAGCAGCCCCCAGGTCCGTCGTCGTGCCGGCTTCATCTGATTGTCCGGCTGGGGGAGCGGGCGTGGAGCCGGCAGTTCCCTTGTCCTTCGTCGAGCCGACCGCGCTAGGCTGGTCGGCTGCCTCCTTTAGCCCCGAGGCGGCAGCCCCCGGGTCCGGTGGTGGTACCTGAGCCGGGGCGGGGTCTCCAGGCACGTAGATGGATACGGACTCCGGCGAAGGCTTGATAGACGGCTTGTGGATGATTTCCAGGGACACCCCAGCTGGGATATCCTGCTTGGTGGAGCCGATCTTGGACAGCCGGTCTGCTTCCTCGTTGTTTGCTCTGGGGACATGGTGGAACTCGCAGCCCTCGAAGAATCCGCTGAGCTACTGCACGTAGAAGCGATAGGAGGCCATGTTGGCATCCTTAGCGTCCCAATCCCCTGAGACCTGGTGTGTCACTAGGTCGGAGTCTCCGAAACAGAGGATCCTCCTGATGCCGATCTGCTTGGCCATCTTGAGCCCATGTACTAGGGCTTCGTACTCAGCGACGTTGTTCGACGCACGGAAGTGCATCTGCAGCACGTACTGCAGCTTGTCTCCCTTGGGAGAGGTGAGGACGACGCCAGCTCCCAAGCCCCCGAGTAGCTTGGAGCCATCGAAGTGCATGCGCCAGTGGGTGGAGTCCGGAGCCGGCGGCAGGTACTAGTGTTCTCCCCAGTCAGCGAAGAAATCCGCTATGATCTGTGACTTGATCGTCGTCCTGGGCTTGTACTGAATGGTATGAGCTGCGAGCTCGATCGCCCATTTGGCCACTCTTCCCGACGCGTCCTTGCACCCGATGATCTCCGAGAGCGGAGTGGTGCTTACCACCGTGATTGGGTGCTCTTCAAAGTAGTGCTTCAGCTTCTTAGCCGCCATGTACACGCCGTACGCGACCTTCTGGTAGTGCGGGTAGTTCTGCTTGGAGAGAGTGAGCACCTCACTTAGGTAGTACACCGGGCGCTGAACCGGCAGCTCTTTGCCTTCCTCGGTGCGCTCCACCACGATCACGACGCTGATGATGCGTGGGGTTGCGGCGATGTAGAGCAGCATTGGCTCTCGCGGAGCCTGCGCTGCCAAGATTGGTGCGGTAGACAAGGCTCACTTGAGGTCGTTGAAGGCGTCGTCAGCGCGCTGGGACCAAACGAAGTGGTCCGTCTTCTTCATCAGCTGGTACAGCGGCATGGCCTTCTCCCCGAGCCGGCTGACAAACCGGCTAAGCGAGGCCAAGCAACCAGCAAACTTCTGCACATCCCTGAGC
The DNA here is from genome assembly GCA_007115705.1 of Dactylis glomerata. NCBI lineage: Eukaryota > Viridiplantae > Streptophyta > Magnoliopsida > Poales > Poaceae > Dactylis > Dactylis glomerata. Next base: position 7,640,577 of record QXEO01000298.1, read on the forward strand.
TGGGTGGGCTTTTCTAGGGCCTCGATGGCTTTTATCTTCGAAGGGTTAGCCTCGATCCCTCGCTGGGAAATGATATAGCCTAGGAGCTGTCCAGCCGGCACACCAAAGGTGCACTTCTCACGGTTGAGCTTCATGCGATAGCGCTGCAGGTTGGCGAAGGTCTCCTTGAGGTCATCCAGGAGCGTCCCGCTCTGCTTGGTCTTCACCACCACGTCGTCCACATAAGCGTGCACGTTCCTTCCAATCTGCCCCTGCAGACACCGCTGCATGGTTCGCTGGTAAGTGGCTCGAGCGTTCTTCAGGCCGAACGGCATGGTAACGTAGCAGTAGGCTCCATATGGGGTGATGAAGGAGGTCTTGATCTGATCCGGCAGGAAGAGCGGGATCTGGTGGTAGCCTGAATAGGCGTCCAGGAAGGACAACAGGTCACAGCCGGCTGTGGAGTCGATCACCTGGTCGATGCGTGGCAGTGCGAAAGGATCCTTGGGGCAGGCCTTGTTGAGACTGGTGTAGTCGATACACATTCGCCAAGTGTTATTCTTCTTCAGAACCAAGACTGGGTTCGCAAGCCAGTCAGGGTAAAACACCTCCATGATAAAGCCGGCTGCAAGGATCCTGGCAATCTCCTCGCCAATAGCTTTCCTCTTTTCTTCTGCAAACCGCCGCAGTGGCTGCTTGACCGGTTTGGCATCCGGCCGGACGTTGAGTGCATGCTCAGCCAACTCCCTCGGCACACCAGGCATGTCCTTTGGAGACCATGCAAAGATGTCCCGATTCTCACGGAGGAAACTGGTGAGCTCGCTTTCCTATTTGGCAGACAAGCCGGTGCCAATGATGACGTACTTGGAGGGGTCGCTCTCGTCCAACAGGATCTTCTTGGTGTTGTTGGCCGGCTTGAATTGCTCCACCGGCGACTGGCGAGCCGGTATGTCTTGCTGGGTCAGCTCCGTTCGATGTAGAAGCTGCCTCTTCTCCTCGGCGACGACCAGCGCCTCTGCCTGCTGCGAGCTCTCCCTTGCGCAGGCCAGGGACTTCTTGAAGCTTCCCGAGACTGTGATCACACCTCTGGGCCCTGGGAGCTTCATCTTCAGATAGGCGTAATGCGGGACAGCCATGAACTTGGCCAGGGCCGGACGGCCAAGCAGCGCGTGGTAGGGACTACTGATGTCCACCACCTCGAACTAGATGGGCTCGCGGCGGCTATTCCTCTTCTTTCCGAAGAGAACCTCCAGCTGCACCTTGCCCAAAGGGGTGCAAGAATGCCAAGGCACGATGCCATGGAAGGTGAGCCGGCTAGGTTCCAGCTGGGCAAGCGGGATGCCCAACTTCTCCAGGGAGCTTCGGTAAAGAAGGTTGATACTACTACCGCCGTCGATGAGCACGCGGGAGAACCGGCACATGTGCGTATCGGAACACACAACAGGATCCACGACCAGAGTGTACTTTCCAGGGCTAGGCATCAGCCTCGGGTGGTCCTCGCGCCCCCAGGTAATGGCCGCCTCGGACCAATGCATGAACTGGGGTTCTGCAGGCATCACAACGTTCACCTCTGCCTCGTGCCAAAGATCATTCCTTTTGTCCTTGCCGGGGGTAGTGAAGATGTGATACTGCTCCACATCCGTCGGGAAGTCATCATCTTGATCCGGCTCGCCTCCAGTCGGGTCGCGTTGTTGGTCCTCCTGACCTTCAGCCAGTTGCGCTTGCGACGCACCAGGAATCTGCCGAGCGCGCTGGTCCAGCTCTCTCATGAAACGACACTGACGCGTGGAGTGGGTCGCTTCCCTGCCCGGGGAGGTGTGGCATTTACACGGCTGATCAAGCGCAGCATCGAGGGTGTACTTGCCCTCTTTGCGCCCATGACCGCTGCCTGCAGCCCCCGGGCCTCCTTGATCAGAAGCCGCTCGCTTTGAGCTAGCAGATCCCCTAGGGAATGCCTCGACGTGGTCACGCCACAGGTGGATGTGCAGCGCCGATGGGCGAGCCTGGGACTCCGACCCTGGCGCTGACTCCTCGATCAAGCGTGGCCCGCTTGCACCGCCGCCCTGCTGGACGCGGCGGCCTCGAGCGTTGCCGCTCGGAGCACGGCCGCCCTGTCCACGCCCTCCGCGGCCTCGGCTCGCCGATGGCGACCGCTGGATCTGGCCGGGGATGACGGTGGCGAAGCAGCGGCGCAGGTCACGGGCGAGCTCGGTCGGTGCGTCTCCATGCACGTCGTAGAACTCGCTGAGCGTGGTGCTCGCGTGGCGCCGGTTGGCCTCGTCCTCGGCCACCTTGCCGAGGAGGACGAGGCGCGTCCGCTCCAGGGCCTCGACGACCCGGGCGGGATCAATGACGCGGTCGAGGGGAGCGCGCAGGTCCACCACGGAGACGTCCGGGGCGTCCTGCTCTGGGAGTGGAGCATCTTGCTCCGGTGGAGGAAGGCGTACGGGCGACGGGCGCTCGGGGCGCAGAGAGTCGCCGCCCTCCTCTTCTCCCAGGGCCATCACCTCGACCATGGCGCCAAGACTGCTGCTTTCACCGCAGCTTGGGCCTCCGTCGCAGAGGGAGTCGAAGACGTCGGTCACTTCCTCCGGGAAGGGCTTGGCGACGTAGAAGCGGTGGCTGCCGATGTCGAGGAAGGAGCCGCTGTTGCCGAAGCCGTTCTCGAAGTAGGCCAAGTTGTCGTCGACGCAGTCGAAGGTGCCGAACCTCCAGACGAGGCCGGAGGCGACCTTCTCGCCGAAGGGTCCCGGCCGGAACTTGACTCCGCCCGCCACCGCGCTTTACCCCACGGTGGGCGCCAACTGTCGTGGGAATTTAGAGACAGTAGCCATGGGGAGGCTTATCGGAGGGGCTCGACGATGGTGACGATGGGTCCGGCTCGGGATTGTGCCAACGGAGACACCTCGGTTTACCCAGGTTCAGGGCCCTCCCGGTTGGAGGTAAACCCCTACTTCCTGCCTGCTTCGTATTGATTGGATAGTAGCGGTTACAGTGCTCCTCGAGCCGTGGGGACTCCTGGGACGCCAGCCGGCATATTGCCCGGCCCGTGGTGCGCCCCATAAGTCATCCCCACGACAATAATATTGCTATAGGTATGGTCCGTGACGGTCGCAAGTATGCTTTCAATCTACTATATACTAAAAGCACAATACGGGATTCGTTAAATAGAGACACTACGTTAAGCCACATCCTCAGAATTATGATGATTCTTAGATCTAAAATATACGGTAGAGATTAAAAGTCAAAAAGTGTTACGTAATATCTGCAGTGTACCAAAATATCGCTGACACGTACAAGCAAAAAAAGCCCAGCAAAATAGGCTGGCACGTACAGATAAATAGGGAAGCATGCATACCCTTTAATCTGAAAAAAAAAACTGATCGGGAATCAGGACCAGCTGGCCCAAACGTGCTGATCAGGGTATTGATCAAAAATTGAAAACGGCACCTACTAAAATAGCAATGAAACAAATTTGTGTTTGTGTACAAAGAGAATAAGGAAGCAGATATAATACTACCATGCTTCCTGCGTTCAAGATATTCACCCATATGGTCACCTAGATATCAACTACCAAGTGCGTACATAAGATATGAAAATTCTATGTGAACATAACACATTTATGAGTAAAAAATTCTCTTAAATAATAAAATTAGATCTCTTATTACGTCAATAAAGAATATGACTCGATCTATATGTGAAGTTTAAGATGGTGATAAACTTTACTCTGGCTAATTAAAGAAAGCACATGGAGCAAAAAAAGATACACCAAGTTTGGGCAGGATTAACCTTTGCTAATTGATGAGAGAAAGTAGAGGATTTTCTATGAAACGTCATGAAAACCATAAAAAAATTGTCCATACAAGTATTGCAACATGATACACCCAAATTATGGACATTTTAGCCAAAACTATACACCCTATACATATAGGAATGAAGGGAGTAGCATATGGATTAAATTTAACCCGTAATAATAAACATAAAATGAACGGCAGCTCTTGCAAGTACGACAAATGCGAGAGAAACATCTAAGCGTATTAGGAAAAGACATTTGTGATTCCATATATTTATAATCGATTGTTTTAGATATTATAACATTACAATCACCATAAATCATAATCTAAATAAAATACTATAACACATGTCCTGAACTGTCTTTTAATAATCTTTAGTTTGTGGTTGCAGGATTACTTTACCTTTTGAAAAAAAGTTACATGCATAGAATCTTGTGTATTACAAAACCATATCACATCTTAATGACATGATACAAATATACATGATTATAAATAATTAAAGGGAAACAAGAATAAATAATTAAAGATAAAAGGCATTGACTTTGTATTTGCGAGGGCCGCGATGCTAGTTCACCTAAAGTACGCTTTCTTTACCTACCAAATTAAGGACCCAAAATATTTTCTTTAATGTTGCCGGACTGCAACAGCTCGACCCGCCTAATCTCTCTTCTCCTTCCTCCGGGGCCAGGTCCAAGCACCCAGCTAGAACGGTAGCCATCTCCACGGCGTTCGTGGCGGGCTGGCGGCCGCCCCAACCCCTTCACCCACTTCTCGAGCAGTGCCAACTTCATGGAGCCGCCGGTGCTGCTCACGATCTGCCTGACTCTGCCCACAAGCCGCTGCATCGCCTGCACAAAGGAGGAGAGGTGGCAAAGGTTTATCCGCTCACGAACTGCTCGACTCTGCTCACCTGTGTGTATCTGAATCTTAATTTGGACACCGGTCTCTGGAGGCGGGCTCATGGGTGGTCGAGGCAGCCGCCCCGATGACGGGGAGGCGGGGGCAGCATCGCTCTGCCACGCTCATGATGAAACAACGTTGCCCCGATTCCCGACCTGCCCTTTGTGATCAACCGCAGACTTAGATCAGACACCATCTTTGAGGCCCTCTTCATCCTGCTAATAAAGGACCAGCGATCTGCGTGTGCGTCGCCTGGATGGTCGGCAACGCCACTGTTCGTGTCGACGAAGAGCTCAGTATGGTAGTAGAACAGGCTCTTTGGCCGATGCGCACACTCGCGCGGCCAGCACCCCGCTTAGCCAGCCTGTGTCATGGCCTTAGCTGCCTTCGCACGCGCATGCATCCGCAGGCCAAGATCAAAGCCGATCAGCTCTTCAACCTCCAACAGCGCCGCTTCTATGTTTTTCCTCGACCCAGCTTGCTAGCTAGCCTGAGCTAACCATCCCAGTTTGTTTTAGTTTTCAGCTAGCCCTTTTTTCACGGTAGAATCGATCCAGCAAGTTGTTTTTAGCTAGCACGTTTTGCACGACATCGATCATGTCAAAACCAAAGTCAAGCGCCCAAGCCCAAGCCCCAGCAAACCAAGTTGTTAGTGTTGTCTGTCAGTGTTCACCTTTCAGTTTTAGACTTTGATTCAAAACACCATCCCTTGCTCATGTTTCCGTTATTACTGTTGAGTTGTTGTAAATCTTGAACAATCTATGTTCAAAGCTGCAAAATTGTTCAATTTAGGGAACTTCAATCTTTGCGGGTGTATCTATTCTTTATCGGATTTATCTTTTTATTTATTGATCAATTATTAGTTAAATTTATTGGGTCGTGGCAACGTACGGACAATTGTGCTAGGATGACAGCAAGAAGTATTATGTTACTGGCCATTTTGGTTGTAGACAATGTTGCAGACCCCGGTTCAGATATCTTATTTTGCCCCACTATAGATCAAATGACATGAGAAACAGGATGGCGATGAATTTGGCTGATCAAAAAAACAAGGAAGATATTTTATTAAGTTGACTTCAGATGATTTGTATTTGCCGTTGGTTGTGGCGGCTCTTGTTTGGCCGACTGCGCCTGTTTGGCCCACTCACTTTTGATGGAAGGAAGAGGAGTATCTTCAGAAAACGAGAAGAATCCAGTTTTGACAGAAAGGAAGACATGATCTTAAGCAAATACTAAGGAAAATCCAAGTTCTTCATCCTGAGATGTAACACTATCGTTCTTTGCTCCCTACAACTACTTATCACTCTTACTTTTGTCACAACAAGGATTGCGACACCGCATGCTAAATTCAGAGTATGTATCATCAAGAAGGTAAGAATAGGAAACACGAGTCCAGAAGTGTAGGCACATTGTTCTAGACTGTAATGGTTCTCATGTTGAGTCAATTTATACAAAATTTAAGTAGAGAAGGGAAAATCCAAGTGTTTGGTTTCTTCCGCCAGGTTCATATTATGTTCTAACCATGTTTTTGATCTATTCTGTATTCTTGACATCTGTTCTATATTTCGTATGTACCATCCCAGTAGCTGACAGATTTACTATTTAACTCTGACATCCATAAAAAATAGGTGCCAAGCTTGAATTGATACATGTCAACCTTCCGGCGCTACCGACTATTAAAAATAAGGAGGAGAATTGGTCTTTTTTAATTTTAGAATAGAGAATACATGTCATCTGTCATGTTTTTTGAATTGAGGACAATTCATTCCAGATTCTAATTTTTTCATTTACATGGTTCATATAACTTTTTTATCCCGTAGCAACGCACATGCATTCAGCTAGTATGTTATCTATTGCACAGAGGTTTAAATCTAGCATTAGTATGACAGCCAGGGCTCACGGTCAGCGGTGATGTGGCATACACTATAAAAAATTGGTGAATTTTAAACTTATAGAACAAATCTCAAAATTTTCTAATATTTGAAAAAAAATGATATAAATGATCAGGGAAAATTTGACATAATCAAATGTTAGAATGCGGGTACTGAACCGATTATAACTGTCTAATTTGGCCGAACTATTAACGATGATGAATTATTTCACGGAACACATGTGTGTTTTCACAGATGATGCAATAACCAATAGCCTACAAATTTAGGTTGATTAAATTTGTTAGTCGCATATGTGATACTTTATTTGCAATAATATTTATAATTTTTTGTCAAAAAATAATATATTTTAAAGTTGAAATAATATAATAGTTTCTTATTATAAAATCTTATATCCATGAAACCATTACTTTGTTTTCTGGACACTTCATATTCATTAAACATGATGTCCTCGCATTTGCAAGAGTCACCGTGCTAGTTGTTTCAAATATTGGAATTTTTCAGAATTTTTAAGAAGTTGAAATTTCACCAAATTTTGAAAGTGAGCCCTCGCTATCAAATTTGTTGTTAAGCATCCTAATGCTAGATTTGGACCTCTATGTTGGAATTTGGTTATGGGCTTTAGCCCATGGCCCAATACAAATTCTGAAATTCTCTTGGCTCAATACAAGGGATAGCACCAAAGTTTAGTCTCACCTTGCTAGTTTGGAGGGAGTTGCACCAACATATATAGTGCAGTGTTCCACTACCTTCTAAAGTGAGAGAACAAGAGTGGCTTACATGCGCGCTCCTCATCCCCCGCCGCCCGCCTCGCCACGATGCACGCCGCGGTTTGCGGAATTGTGCCGAGCTTACTTATCTTTTTGCTGTTCGGAGAATTACTACGCGAGTTATTTCTCTGTCAGTCGTTTCTGGTTTTTCCGGATCGTGGGCTGTTACTATCTCGGGCGTGGGCTGCGCCCCACTTCTTACCCGACCAGCGCTATATAAGCAGGCTTAGACGCAAACCCTAATCACGCTGTGACAAGGGTTAACTCGACAAATGTCCTAGATGAAGGACTTAGGATCGGGGGAGTAGGGCGTCAGATGAACTCGAAGGTTAGAGTCAGTCAAACAAGGTGTGTATCGAAAGTAAACGTGGTGGTGAACTTGGCTTTCTTTCAATCTGTCCATCACCGTCCTCTCCTAGCCCTTATATATAGGTGGCCAGGTCTCAAGGAACGGGAGGGGTCCGATACATATTACAACATCGGTATACGACATGAACTCGTATTTCGGCTAGGATTACACTTGGGCCTAGCTTAACGGGCCTCAGGGGTATTCAAGTAACAGGCTCTATTATCTATATCCTTGTCAGTAGCCCCCGAGATTCTACCAGAATTGTAGATTCAGGTTGAATCTCAAATCTTCATATCTTCGACTTGATCAATCTTTCAACTTATTCTTCTTCCTGTACTAAAAAATAAACATCTTTCATTATATTATCTCGCAAGGGGTTTTGATGAACAAGCCTGACAACTCTGACGGATCAAGAGGCAAGTTAACTGCCGAAGCAGATACTTGTCACCTACTTCAAATTCAATCCCCTTGGACTTGAATCCGGAAAACTGGTTAAACCCATTCTTTTGCCGCATTTAGGACTTACAAAGAACGAGTCCCAGTGGTTCTCAGGGTACCCAGTGCGTCCACCAGGATTTTCTTCGCGTCGTAGACACGGATAATTACTAGCAGAGCGCATCCATGTGCGTATACCAGGCCACACAGGACGGATCCTGGGGTCTTACCTTCATGATATGTTACAATCATGGCATTCGAGTTTTGTCGCGATGACGCCACTTGAGAATCATATGTTGCAGCCTTGTCTGACTATTTCAGCTCTGAAAATCTTCGGGTTGTCCAACCTTGACTAATATAAATTCCCTCCCGATGGTAGTAATTATACTATTCAAGTCTTCTTTCGCCTTCTTTTACTCTCTTAAGAAGTTAAAATTTTCGTCGGGTGCACGACCAGCGCTCCCGATGGGAGTAGCCCCCAAGGCTATAGTTGAAAACGTGTTTCGAGTATAGGCTCAAATAATTTTTTCTTCTTTCATCCATCACATAGTAGCTCATTAGATAATATCGTCGGGTGCGCGACCAGCGCTCCCGATGGTAGCAGCCCTGGAGGCTATAGTCGAATATTTTCGGGTATAGACTTAAAATAATTTCATCGGGTTCCTTGATCAGCACCGATAGGCAAAATGGCATGTGATACGTCCAAAACGTATCTACTTTCCCGAACACGTTTGCTATTGTTTCTCCTCTAATTTGTGTGTTTTGAATACAACTAACACGGACTGACGCTGTTTTCAGCAGAATTGCTCTGGTGTCTCGTTTTTGTGTAGAAATCCAACTTTCAGTAAAAATTCGGGAAAAATCATCATAAATCCTATTTCACCAGAAGACCCACGGAGCCAGAAGACGAGACGGAGGGGAGGCTTGAGGGCCCCACACAAACAGGGGGCGCGGCCTAGCCCTGGCTACGCCCACCTGGTGTGAGGACGCGTCGGCCGTCCCCTCGACCTCTCCTTTTGCCTACATATACCCCCTGACTCGATTATATCGGTGAGACGGCGTTTTTCCGAGATAGACTTCTGCTGCGCCGCCGCCATCAGAAACCGCGATTCAAAACCAGAAACTCTGTTCTGGCACCCTGCTGGGACAGGGATTTGGAGGAGATCTTCATCACCATCATCACCGACGCTCCTCCATCGACCATCCATGACTCCCCCATCCATATGTGAGTAATTCCCCCGCTGTAGGTGAGGGGATGGTAGGGATTGGATGAGATCGTTCATGTAATTTGATATGAGATTGTTAGGGCATAGTGCCTAGAATCTTTATTTAGTGCCCATGACATTGTTGCAACTTGTTGTGCTTAATGCTTGTCACTTTGGGCCCGAGTGCCATGATTTCAGATCTGAATATGTTATTATTTCTATGATGATACTTGTTGTTTATTGTCTTACCTACAAGTTGTATACACATATTGTTGTCCGGAACCCGAGGCCCCAAAGTGACAGAAATTGGGATAACCGGAGGGGATGGCTATGATGTGAGGATCACATGTGTTCACCGAGTGCTAATGCTTTGCTCCAGTACTTTATTAAAAGGAGTACCTTAATTATCAGTAGTTTCCCTTGAGGCCCTGCTGCAACAGGCTGGTAGGACAAAATATGTCGTGCAAGTTTCTCCTTGTGAGCACATACGACTATATACGGAACACATGCCTATGATTGTTTGTACTAGGATGCTTTATCATTATTTATCTGCAATGCCCATGTCTCATTGATTTCATGAATTATCTTATCCATGCAACGCCCGTAATCCATCCCTATGCCTACAGTATTTGTTCCTACTGTTTACTACTGTTACTATTATCGCTGCTATTTTACTACTACTGTTACTGTTTCACTACTATCACCACTATAAAACTGTTGCTACTGATAAACCACTGCGAGCAAGACTGTTTCCAGGTGCAGCTGAATTGACAACTCATCTGTTAAGGCTTACATATATTCTTTGGCTCCTCTTGTGTCGAATCAATAAATTTGGGCTTTACTTCCCTCGAAGACTGTTGCGATCCCCTATACTTGTGGGTCATCAAGACTATTTTCTGGCGCCGTTGCCGGGGACCATAGCTTTATTTGTAAGTTCACTTGGTATTCCTATTGTTCGCTGCAATCCTTTCATCATGGGTAAACCTCGTGATGGAAAAGTTCCTATATTGCCATCCACTACAAGAAGAGGTACAACTCTCAACACCTATGTTGCTCTTGATTCACCATCTATTATGAGTAAGTTGCTTACACCACCACACCCACACGCTACTGCTACTACTTCTGCTGAGTTTGAAAATGCCACTGATAATTTAGATAATGCTTCTACTGTGCTTGATGAGAGTGGTTCACTAGGTTCCTTTTTAGATGCTACTATTGCTAGAGCTAAGTTGGGAAACACCACTGTTACACCTGTTAGTTCACCTGAGTCTAGGGAATGTCCTAGTGATGATTATGATGATGATGCTTATATTGAGCTTAATGATGATTTTATTGCTGAAGCACGTGCTGCTCGTAATGCTGGTAATGTTAAAGAACTTCTTGCAAGACGTTCTGTTAGATATAATTTGTCTCCTGATCCTAAGTTTGCTGCTTCTCCCATAAATATTAGAGACAAGGATTATGATTTCTCTTTGGATTAATCTTACATATCTATTGTTGATAAAACTCCTTTTTGTGGTACTAAAGATGAGAGTGCTATGGGGCACATGAATGAGCTTTCTACTTTGAGTAATTTGTTTTCTGATGATATTAAGCTCCGCACTTACTTTGTTGCTAAGATTTTTCCTTTCTCATTGAAAGATGCTGCTAAAACTTGGTTTAATAGCTTGTCTCCTGGATCTCTTACTAGTCCTATTTCTTTGGTTAATGCTTTCTTTCAGAAATATTTTCCTGCTAGTGCTCAACATGCTATTGTGCAGAAAATCTTTGATTTTGAACAGGGAAAAGGAGATATATTGCCTAAATCTTGGACAAGGTTTTGTTCTTTAATTAGAGCTTTGCCTAAAGAACCATTGCCTAAAAATGAACTCCTTGATATATTTTATAATGGACTAACTGATGAATCTAAGTCATATCTGGATAGTTGTGCTGGTTGTGTTTTCAGGGAAAGAACTCCGGCTGATGCTGAAGAATTAATGGCTAAAATAAGTCGGAATCGTGATGATTGGACTCTAGTTGAGCCAACACTAGCGCCAACCCCTGCGCCATCTACAGAGCCTACGCCGAAGAAGAGAGGGATGATTGAATTAAATGATGAAGTTATGAAGGAAGCTAAGAAATCTCTTAAGAAGAAAGGTATTAAGGCCGAAGATGTGAAGAATTTACCTCCTATAGAAGAATTATGTAAGCCAATCCCTCATTCATCCACTATTGAGGTACACTCTCTTCAACGCTTTGATGATAGAGATATTCCTTATTCTAAACCTCTTGATCAGTGCTTAGATGAATTTGATAATTTTATTGTTAAGCAAGAAAATTTTAATAGAATGGTGCAGAATCATTTGTTGGAAAATTTTAGAGCTATTAACAAGTTGCAGGATATTGTGGAGAGAATCGCCAATGATGTGAAGATACTTGTTAAACATTTTCAAATGGTTCAAACACAAATTGATCAGCTTACCAAGGTGCAAAAAGACTTGCTAGTTAATGCCGCAAGAGAGAAGCAAGCATGTGAAATACGCACAAGAAGTGGCGCTGCTACTCAAGATCCATTATATCCTGAAGGACATCCTAAGAGGGTCGAGCAAGATTCTCAACGTACTTCAAGTGATGATATTCCTTCTAAGAAGAAGAAGAAGAAGAAGCATAAAACAACTACAGAAGCATCCAATGCAGGTAAAGATCCTAATAGTGTTTCTATTTCTGATGCTGAAACTGAACCAGGAGATGCTTCCGATAAAGAAGAAGTTGAAGAGGAACCAGAAAAGATTGATACAAATGCAAAGTACACCAAAGAAGGCTTCATTGCCAACAAGCATGGTAAAGAGAGAGAACCTTGGGTACAGAAACTGACAAGGGTATAGTTAATAGAGCCCGTTAGTTGAGTACCCCTAAGGCCCATATAGCTAGGCCCAATTGTAATGATAGTCGAATACGAGTTCCTACCGTATGTCGATATTGTAATCTGTATCAAACCCTACCCGATCCTCGAGACCTGGCCACCTATATAAAGGGGCCAGGAGGGGACGGTGTAGGCCAGATTGAAAGCAAGCCAGGTTAAACACCCAAGTTTACTTTCAACGCATACCTATTTTGACTAACTTTACCTTCGAGTTCATCCGACGCCCTATCTCCCCGATCTTAAGTCCTTCATCTAGGACATTTGCCGAGTTAACCCCTCGTCAATTGGCGCCGACCGTGGGGAACTGGGCGTTGGAATCATGAATTCGACGGCTTTTTCGCTTTTAGCCAACAGCAATACAGAAGTCGACGAAAATCAAGAGATGGAGTTGACAATTGGAAGTTTGAGCATCCGCATCGGGCCATCGGGTTCATCTTGCCTTTCAGATCCGACGAAACAAGATCCGTCGGCAAGTGAGACCAAAACAGTAGCAGTGATGGAGTATTCTGACGGCTCATCTAGCGAGGTAAACTCGCCGGTCAGCCTAGAAGAAGTGCTAAAAGAAATTGAAGAAGACAGTAAAGCAAAGGAAAAACTCGACGCAGGAGTCCAACTCAACGATCTCATGATTTGCCTCGACGATATCTCAGACAAATCAACAGACACATGGAAGACAGGGTTAGAGCTTTCTGAAGATGGCGACTCAATCTTCTCAAGCTTCAATAGTAACATCGGCAAACAATGCCAGGTGCTCGCCATTGTGGGAGACAACTCAGAAGAATTCGATGAAAATAGCAACCCAGTGCTAAATCCAGCAAATATTGACAGAGGAGCAAATCACCTAGCAGAAGGGCAAACAGCAGAATCCCTCACAGCCAGGGAAAAAATTCGACTATCAGTCGACGAGTGGAGGGTAATAAGAGAAGCCGTAGAACACGGCACGCCAATACCATCAAATTCCAGTAAAGACATGCTTTTGGGGTATCATTACGCCCTAAGGCAGCAGGCAAAGCAATTAGCAAAGGAGAAAATAGAGATACAAAGAAGAAAAGATTCAGCCATTGCAGCTAGCGAAGCTGCTCGTAAAGCACGAAGCGACGCATCATATAGTAACGCAAGGAAAAATCGTCGACGCGGTTCAAGGTACGACAACCTCGAGTACTCTGACAGGCAAAGTATTTCTAAAAACCTCGACTCGTCCTTCCTATCGGTCGACGAGCAGGGGAACATCCTACCGAAAACCCCTGAAGCAGCACTAGTAGCAGCGCAAGCATATCTACTTACAACTCGACCAAGTCTAGGAGATCCTAGAGAGCATATGCATAGAGCAGCATTGAACGGACTCAACATGGTGGGCCACAAGCTATCAGCAAAAGGAGAAGAAGCATATCACCACAAGGAAGTGCACAAAGAAAGGTCACCTCGCCGTCACAACAGTCCTCGGCGCAGAAGCAGCAAGCAACGATCTCAATCACCATCACCAAAACAGCACGGTGGAACCCGAAGATCGCGATCCCCAAATGAAAGACGCGACTATGAAGACGACGAAAAAGAGATGGGGGCATCGTGCTTTACCCGCAGGGTTCGCACCACTCCAGTTCCCAAGGGATTCAAGTTACCTCATGATCAGCAAAAATACGACGGATCACAGGAACCACAATCATGGCTATCAGATTATCTACAAGCAGTGCAAATATTAGGAGAAACCAAAGAAACAGCAATGCAAAGTTTGCAACTACACCTCACCGGAGCAGCAAGGTCATGGTTGAGCAAGCTAGAGAAAGAAACTATTGGAAGCTGGGAAGACCTCACAAAGCAATTTACAGGCAACTTCAGGTCGACATATAAGCGGCCATCATCAATAGAAGAAGTCAAAGCGTGCGTGCAGCAACGCGACGAAACACTGCGGGCATACATCCAAAGATGGAGCCTTATCAAAAATTCGGCAGTCAAAGTTTCAGACGAAAGAGCAATAGATGTATTCATCATTGGATTAAGGCGAAGAGACCTAGTCGAAGAGATGGGTAGAATCAAGCCAAAAACAGTGTCAGACCTCATGGACGTAGCAAACAGATTCGCAGATGGAGAAGACGCATGCAACAACAAGCGAACGCGATCCCCAGAGGACGATAGAAGAAATAAATATGGAAGTCAAAGGAGACGGTCTCGAAATTACGACAACTACGGCTCCCATAGCCAAGTCGCCGCAGGATACAAAGACAACAGTTATCAAGGAGGCGAGCGCAGAAGTTCGGGATACCAAAGCTACGGAAAGGAGGATTATAAAAAGTTTCCCGCAAGAGAACCCAGAGAGTACAACCCGTCGGCAGAAGATATGCTCAACGGACCCTGTCATATACACTCAGCGTTCGTCGATGGGAAGCGAGTATCAAGACATGCAATGAAAGACTGTACAACATTCTTAAAACTACAAGAGGCAGCGCTAAACAAGCAAACCGAAGCAAGGCGACAAGGATTTGAAGGAAGCAACAATCCTCCGGCAAAACAGCAAGGAAACAACGGAGCTCCTCAAGGACAAGACCAGCAAAACCAGGGACACGACGACGACGAAGGGTACGTTCCATCAAAAGGACACATCACAGCAATGATACAACCTGTGCCCAAGTCGAACAAAGAAGAGAAGAGTATAACTCGACAAGTCAATCTAGCAGTCATCTCACCTCCAGCCGCAACGGAGTATCTGCACTGGTCAGAACAACCAATCGAGTTCAACAGAGAAGACCACCCTATAACAGTACCTTGGCCAGGAAATGCGCCTTTGGTACTCAAAGCTCAAATCGGCGCGTATGATGTCGACAGAATATTCATGGACGCAGGAAGTGGAATTAACCTGATATACGCAAAAACACTCAGGGCAATGCGCATATCGCTAGAATTCCTGAAACCGACAAATTGTTCCTTCCACGGGATCGTGCCAGGAAGTGCCAATTACCCACTGGGTCGGATAGCACTCAATGTTTGCTTCGGCAACCGACAAAACTACAGAAGAGAAAAGCTAGACTTCGAAGTTATGGACTGGCCATCTCAATATCATGCGATCCTCGGACGACCCACGTTTTCGCGATTCATGGCAGTGCCTCACTATACATATTTGGTACTTAAAATGCCAGGACCAAGAGGAATAATTACAGTCAAAGGGAGTTTTGAAGTCTCAGATCTCTGCGACAGGGAGTTCCACAAGATGGCGCAAAATTTTGGCATAATAGCCAACCATGCAGAAAAGGCAAAAAGCGCAACTACAGAGGGCGTCAAGCTACTCGAAGGACGTGTCGCGGAGCCCGAAACGAAGAAACCACGAGTAGGAGCATCAGGAGAAGACACGGACGCAGGGGAAAAAGGGAAAGCCATGGCGGCATAAGCATCAAAAGACAACAAAGTAGAGTAGAACAGTAAGGCTGTAAAAGCCACGAGTTATACCAGGGGCAATGCCCTCTAGATCCAGAACACAGGTCACAGGCCAGATCTCTTGGGTCACCCCATGTATCTTACATTACAAGTATAATAAAGACGAAACATTCCTCATATTCGAGTTTACGAGTCTTTCAAAGAGAAAATGCGGCAAACGCACGAATCATACAATAACGCTCTGAGAATAAGTTTCAGACATACAGTCGCGAAATAAATAAACTCTCGCGTTCCACATACACCTTACAACATCGGGTTGTCAGAATCATCTACACCTAAAGGGTCTAAGTAGTGAAACTCGTGGAAAAACGCGGAGTCTTCTTGCAACAGCCTGGCTATAATTCGTCGGGCAGGCTGCAAGGTACTCTCTAAGTGTACTCGAAGGCTTGCCCCACCAGGAGGATAGCTCAGCGACATAGAACTATAATTGAGTCTTGGCTGCCACTTGCGTATCCACCCAAGAGCAAAATTGGCACCTGCCACTAAGTTCAGTTCTATCAACCGATGGACTCGCTGGCTGGATCTAAAAACATCAAGAAGCAATGGAAAAGTAGTAGGCAGAGGATTGCGAGGAAGCATGACCGAGTGCATAGTTACGAGAGCTCTCCTACAGCCATCCACTGCCTCGCCAATATGCTGGGCACGGTCCTGAAGCAGTACAATAGCGCTCCGGCGTCGAGGATCAGACCATAAATTTTCAACACCTGCGGACATTTTTTCCAGAGCCGCACTTCGCTCGGTAACCCGACGATCTTCAGCAGCGAAATCCAAGCAAGTGCCTATAAGGGCAAAGGATATCATAAAAGTAGCAGTGGAGCAAAAAGCGAAGAAAATAAGTCGAGAGGAAACTTACATCGCAACATTTCACAGGCGGATTCGACGATACCAAGAATAAAAGAATTGCATTCTTCGTGATGCAAAATCTTTGCCGTCAAGCTGGACTCTTCATCACCAAGAATCAATACCTGCTTCGTCAGGGCAGAAGTTTTGCTAGCTTTATCAAACGCCATCTGAGCTTGGCATTTGGCTGAAGTCAAGCGAACCTCAAGGTCAGAAATCCTCGAAGAATATTCTGCGCATTGATCGCATCGACTAGGAGGCGACGGAATCCTCGAATTGAACGTATTGGCAGAGAAAGGAGCAGGCCCACAAGTCAAATGGTCATCGACATGCGTCAACTGAAAATGAAAGAAGAGGAAGAAGAAACATCTCAGAAAGGCAGCACAGGACTTCATAAGAAGATATATTTACATAAGACCACAACCCTATGACTAAAGTTCTCGGGTTGCACGCAACTAAAAGTTTTTACATTCAAAAGGAGAAACTTGAAGCTACAAAAGAGCCGAGTCTACGCCACCTCAGCATTTTGCTCCGTGGCAGAAGAGGGCACGGCAGGTTCCTCGCCAGAAGTCGACGGCGGCACTGGATCTTCCACCGCTGGAAGTGGTGCAGCAGATGCCGAAGGGGAAATAAGCGTCACCAATGCAGGCGCCAACTTCTTCGCCTTCTCGAAAAAAGCCTTCATCTCATCGCGGGTGCGGCCATGGGGAGAGCGCACCCTCTCCCAGTCGAAGTCCTGTACCGTGCGCAAGGGACAGTGCGATAGCACCCTCGGCGCCACGCTTAATAGAAAGCCCTTTCAGCTGGAGGGTGGGGTCTTCAGTTGTATCGAAGGACTTGGCAAGATTACTCAAGTCGTCCTTCGGAACTGCTGCCCTTTTCTTCGGCCACAACCCGACAAACAGTCGTGATAGAACACGGTTAACTAACTCGAAAGTTTCCTGGATAGATATCCAGTTTTCCTCGAGTAGGTTAACCGCAGTCATCAGAGGATCATCGTCCGGTTGCAGGGCCGACGGAGATACCCCGGTAAATCCTGCACGACACAAAGTAGATAGAAAAGAAAAGGAAGAGGAAGATGTCAGCACGTACAACAGTGCAACAGAAGTCGAAAATACAAGACAAGGTGAAACACTCACTTTCAGCAGCAGTGGACATTGTGTGGAGACGCTCCGCCACGGCTTGCTCTCGCTGGGCATGATCCTTGTTGGCATCAGCTAAAGCTTTTTCAGCTTTCTTTGCCTTACCAAGTGCAGATTTCTGCGACTTCTCAGCGTTTGCCTTGGCAGTGGCCGCAGCATCATAAGCTTTCTGTGAAGCACGGAGCTCCGCCTCCAGCGACGCAATCCGAGCGTTAGCCGTCGCCAGAGCAACTACAGAAGAAGAGGCAAGCGTGTCAGATAAGCAGCAAAGGATAAGTACAAGGAAAAAGTTGTGACTGGACGTCAAAAGTGCACCTTCGGACGCTTTCGCAACCCTCAGGTATCCAGCACATTCCGTGCCTAAGGCGACAAATCTCTTCAATAATGCCTAAGAGAAAGGACGTGTAAGAGCACAAGTATATGCAAAGGAAAGACAAGAAAAGGATAAGCAAAAGGAGTCGCTCACATCGTCGGGAGACCCTGTCGATACATGGGCCTCAAGAGAAACGTCGGATTCTTTGGCCTTCTTTGAGCGTTTGTTGCTTCGAGTTTCCGGAATCTTCTTGACAGAAGCCCTGGTGACCCTCGGTGCGGCAACTGGCTCAGGGGGCTCGGCAGCGGTCATTGGCGACATCAAAGGAGCAGTTGAATCATCTTTTGGTGGCTCTTCGTCATCTCTATAAAGAAGAAAATACGTTATATGCCATACTACAGAAACAAGTCAAGAATGGTGCAAATGAAGAACTCAAATAAAGCACTTACGACGCCAGGAGGTCGAAGAATTCCATATCTTCTGTCAAGACAGGAGATTTCTCCACAACTGCTTGTTGGAAAGAGGAACTCGAAGAAGCAAATTCGTCGACTCGTTTCCTCTTCTTGTCCAAGCCAGTGTCTTCAGGTCGCACAGGAGGAGACGATGTCGATGAACTAGTATCCTCTTCTGATTCTTCGGCATCATCTCCGTCCTGATTATCATCAGCCTCGGGGGCTTCAGATACAGACATGGCCAGATCAGCCGGAAGGGGCCCTGTCTTTGGAAGAGGGGGGCACGAGAGGAGAAATTGGTGTCCCTGCACGCAATGCTTTACTAGAGTAAGTAAGGAAAAGGAAAACATAGTTAGAGAAACACGAAAATCGGCAACAAGAAGCCAAGAAGTAAGCAGATATATACCTCAGGAAGAGGGTGTGCGGAGTCAAAGAAATCAGCGGTCAAATCAGCAACTGCATGATCCTTGGTGAGCTTGGTGAGACTCCTGACCCGCTTGTCGACATCTTCTTTCGATATCAGATCTTCAGAGACGCGGGTAGGATCTTCCAAGCCGGAGTAACTCCAAAATTTTGTAAGGCGGTGTTGTAGGGGTTGAACTCGACGTTGAATGAAAAATGCCATGAGTTGAATACCCGACAAAGCGCCTCCTTGACCTCCTTTTAAAGCCTTGATGCGAGACAGAAGAGGAAGAATTTGTTCGACTTCCGCATCTGAGGGGAGCGTATCCCACGACGCCAATTTCTTTACCTCCTGGGAAGCATCAAAAGGAGGTAGGCCGTATTCATCTTCAGGAGAGGATTTGCGGTCCTTGATATAGAACCACTTTGTCCTCCACCCTTGGACAGATGCGGCCATGGAAAATTCAAGGTATTGTGCTTCAGGGTGCACAGAAACGACGGCTCCGCCCAGTTCGGGTTTTCTAGCCAAAGCAACATTGGGGCGGAGCCGAAAGATTGACCTCCAGATAAGAAAGTGGGGCTCAGTGCCCAATAATGACTCGCAAAGAGTCACGAAACACGCAATGTGCAGAAGAGAGTTTGGTGTGAGTTGGTGAAGCTGCACACCGTAAACAAAGACAAGCCCACGAAGGAACTCGTGGGCAGGAAGAGAAAGACCACGGAGGAGGAAAGCAAGGAACATTACCCGATAACCACTAGGGGGCTCCGGGATCCGCTCCGTGCTTGGAAACTTGATTGAATCTTGGGCGGAGATGAGGCCGTCCGTCCGGGCCTTCTCCACCTCCTTCTTCGTGATGGCAGAGGTCACCCAGCTGGTCGCAGCGTTCGATTTTCCCTTGGCCATGGCGTTCTTGCTTGCTAGGTGCTTCACGCGCATCTATCAAATCTATGCCTGGGGGCTATGCACGAAAGGAGAAGGAGGCAAGATCGACAATGGCAGCGGTGGCGGAGAGAAAGAGCTGGTAAACAGTAAAATTCCCCACGATCCCCCTTATATATCTTTTGAGAGAAGGATCGTGGGCTAAGACGTGGTGCAAAGATCGGAAACGGTAAGCCCGCTAACGGTAAAAAATTAAGAAATTTACAGTACTGCCCATGCAACGGTTCGCAATGGTACAGAGTGACGTACTCATTGATGTCATAAAGAAGATAATATAAGAAAGAAGAAAGATGGCACCGACAAGTGCAAAATAGGTGCACAAGATTGTATATGAAGGAGTTTCAATTATAGCCATGGGGGCTACTATTTTCAAGAATGGTGAATACAACTTTTCTCTGAAGTGGTGGATTAGTATTCGATGACAAGATGTTCTTAAAAGTATCTCCAGTTGAAGTATCTCGAAGTTGCAGTATCTCGAGTTGAAGTATGATGGACTACACTATATTTTGAGCGTATACTCGAAAAAGTCTTTTTCGACTATAGCCTCGGGGGCTACTCCCATCGGGAGCGCTGATCGTGCACCCGACGATATTTCTTGATAAAGCATTAGAGTTGGAGGAGTGCAGGAGTGTTACTCCCATTGGGAGCGAGTTTTATGGTTGAAGAAACCAGAATATTTTCAGTCAAAATTTGACTACGACATAAGATTCTCGAGTTGCGTTATCGCAACGCACCTCGAATGCCGTGACTTGTCACGAAGGTAAGACCCCGGGATCCATCCTGTGTGGCCTGGTATACGCACATGGATGCGCTCTGCTGGTATGTATCCGTGTCTACGACGCGAAGAAAATCCTGGTGGACGCACTGGGTACCCTGAGAATCACTGGGATTCATTCTTTGTAAGTCCTAAATGCGGCAAAAGAGTGGGTTTGACCGGTATCCCGAATTCAAGTCCAAGGGGATTGAATTTGAAGTTGGTGACAAGTATCTGTTCCGGCAGTTAACTGACCTCTTGATCCGTCAGAGTTGTCAGGCTTGTTCATCAAAACCCCTTGCGAAAGAATATCATGAAAATAAGTCGAAAGACCAAGTCGAAGATTTGAAGATAAGAAGAAATCGAAGAAATGATCAAGTCAAAGATTTAAAGATTAGGGATTCAACCCGAATCTGCAATTCTGGTAGAATCTCAGGGGCTACTGACAAGGGTATAGTTAATAGAGCCCGTTAGTTGAGTACCCCTAAGGCCCGTATAGCTAGGCCCAATTGTAATGATAGTCGAATACGAGTTCCTACCGTATGTCGATATTGTAACCTGTATCGAACCCTACCCGATCCTCGAGACCTGGCCACCTATATAAAGGGGCCAGGAGGGGACGGTGTAGGCCAGATTGAAAGCAAGCCAGGTTAAATACCCAAGTTTACTTTTGACGCATACCTATTTCGACTAACTTTACCTTCGAGTTCATCCGATGCCCTATCTCCCCGATCCTAAGTCCTTCATCTAGGACATTTGTCGAGTTAACCCCTCGTCAGAAACCAATGCCTTTTCCTAGTAAGAAACACAAGTCCAAGGAAGAAGAACACTACAACAGGTTTTGTGAATGGATGAGACCTCTTTTTTGCAAATTCCTTTGACTGATGCTATTAGAATGCCTCCTTATGCAAAATATATGAAGGATATTGTCACTAACAAAAGGAAGTTTCCTAATGAGGAAATTTCCACTTTACTTGCTAATTATTCTTTTGATGGTAAAGTACCGGAGAAGCTTGGAGATCCAGGTATACCAACTATTCCTTGCTCCATTAAAAATAACTATGTTAGAACTGCTTTATGTGATTTGGGAGCTGGAGTTAGTGTCATGCCTTTTTCTCTTTATAAGAGACTTGATCTAGAAAAATTAGTATCAACTGATATATCTTTGCACATGGCTGATAAGTCTACTACTATTCCTATTAGTATATGTGAAAGTGTTCCTGTTCAAGTTGCTAACAGTTGTTTAATATTAACTGACTTTGTTGTGTTGGAAATGCCTGAAGATGATAATATGTCTATTATTCTTGGGAGACCTTTTCTAAACACCGCAGGTGCTGTTATTAATTGCAATCAAGGAAAAGTAACTTTCAATGTCAATGATAAAGAGTACATGGTTTATTTTCCCAAGAAGATTGATAGGAAGAATGCTCTAAATTCAATCAAGCATGTTGAGACCATCAAAGTTGGTCAAATTATTTTTTCAGAGCGAAAGCCCAAGGAAGAATATAAAATTGTTATGATTGGGACTATGCCTATCAAAGTTGAGGTAACATAAGCATTCTAGTGAAGTGCAAAGTTTTGCCTTATATAAAGTTAGTTTGGGAACAAGACTTGATCAACCTTGTTAACAAAGTGATTTTATATGAACGAAACTTCGTTTTCACCGCATCCACTTTACCTCATTTACATTTACTTTCACCAATTTTATTTCTTTAGTTTAGTTACATGATTAAGAGCATCTCAGAGCTGTTGCATGCTTGATTTTGATTTGCTTGAAATCTTTTCATCCTTCGTTTTTCTGAGTTTTTATCGATATGCCAATTTCTGAAAAATCCTCGAAAATAAAGTTTCTCGAAAAATTCCAGAAAATTCTTTATAATTTTTTATGTCAAAAATGGGACAGAGAGACACCTGGGAGACACCAGGAGGTGCTGCCACGCCATCTCCCACACAGGGGGCACGGCCTAGCCCTGGTCGCGCCCACCTAGTGTGAGGAGGCCCCACCTGGCCTCTCACTTATCTCTTCCTCCCCTGCTCTTTCTATCTCCCGAAAACAATGACACACCCAGCTCAAACCCGAGTTCTTGCTGTTCTTCACCTCGATTTTTCGATCTCCTTGCTCAGCCCAACATTTCTGCTGAGATTTGGAGCAATTGTTCTCCGGTATGTGACTCCTCCGCTTGTCCAAGTAGAATTTCTTTTGGTAGAGTATTTCTTGAGTATTTTAGCATTGTAGGTGGCAGGATAAATGAGCATGCATGCTTGTTCTATTGCTTAGAAATGATATTTTGATGCTTGGTAGCTCTCTAGTACTCCCTATAGTAGTTCCCTACATTTGCTTGTCTCAAAATCATATTTTATGAGTTTGTTAAAAATTTCAGAAATGGAGGAGAATGCATATCAACTTTTTCAACATGAACTAGAAGTGCATGAAGTTATGAAAGTTCACCGTGAAGAGAGGGTCTTCCCCTCGCACTATCCATGCTCAGAGTTCATGAATGCTGCCAGAATTCTGCAGGATTTTCAAACCTTACTCTCTAATGCAGGATTGGAACATTTTATTGAGGGTGAACCTCCCCAATATGTTAAACTAACAATGTCTGTGGTGCAGGATTTCAGATTTATTTGGTCCACTTCTAACCCCATGGTTCATTATAAAATCTATAACAAATATGTGGACTTTCCTCTTGATGTTTTCTGTACAGCTATTAGAGTACCACAGTGGGGATCACTCGAGAAGATAAGGGGACAGCCTAGGCCATTGTTGGAACTATATGAGGATATTTGTCAAGGAAGAAGCTTCACAGGAGAGGGTGGTAAAACTCTAAATATTCATTTCCCATCCATTCGATATTTTGCCTACTTTATTACCAAATGTGTTCTTGCTAGGAAATCTGCAAGTAAATTATCTCTCCATGATTTAGCTTTTATTGTTGCTGCTTTGAGGTGTGATAGGACTTACCATTTGGGTGCCTTAATAGCTTTGCGTCTTGATGTTAATCGTGAGAAAGGGGGAATCTGTGGAGGACTTATAGCTTCACGCCTGTTAGCTTTGCATGGTGTAATGCCTCATTTTCTAGATTTGCAGTTCCCTGAGGAGAAACTTGATCTTAGTTCTATGATTCATCATAAGTTTATTTCTCCTCCTGCTAGTTTGATTAATTTAACATTTGGGCTAACCTTTTTCAAGAAGACTACCTGGAAGGTAGTAAAGACTGATCGATTAGTCCGTTTGCCTGCACCTCTTTTGTTTAACCTTGATCGCAGGAATGGATGGTCGCTCACGGAGGATGAGCTCGATGTGTACATAGAGGAGCACCCG
Source organism: Dactylis glomerata (assembly GCA_007115705.1). Taxonomy (NCBI): domain Eukaryota; kingdom Viridiplantae; phylum Streptophyta; class Magnoliopsida; order Poales; family Poaceae; genus Dactylis; species Dactylis glomerata. Next base: position 7,664,391 of record QXEO01000298.1, read on the forward strand.
CCGCCTGTGCACGATGAGGAGGGCGCCGAGGAGTCGGGTCAGCCCTCCAACATTGCGAATTTCCCATACGAGCAACCTTATTATGATTATGCGCCATCAGCTTCATCTTCACGAGAGCCGGGGTATGATTACACCTATGATGACCCACCAGCCTGGAGCAGCTACCAGGGCCGGAATTGATCTCCACTTAGGCCAAAAGCCTAAGCTTGGGGGGAGGTACGCCGACGATTCACTCATCTACATATCATATTTTGTCGGTCCTTTGTATATCCATGTTTCGCTTTCTCTAGTGTTCTCGTTCTTATTTTTTTTGCTTTCCAAAACATAAAAAGACCAAAAATATTTCCGTTGTTTCTCTTTGTTTGTCTTTTTAGTTTGCTACCTTTGGTTTGCTTTATTTTTCTATTTTCGGTTGGCTATTTGAAAAATCCAAAAATATTTTGCTTTGTTTGCTATTTCCTTCTGTTCCTGTTTCAAAAATCGAAAACCTCAAAAATATTTGTCGTTCTTCTTCGGTTTTGTAAAGTTTGTTGCAGAGTTCAGTCCCCCGTTACTCCATTGGAGCTTGGTATTCACTTTATATTATTTGAGCCACACAAGTGAAGAGCAATAATGACGACATATGACAATCTGAGATGTGGTAAGAGGCTGGTATGAACTCTATTTGTTTTCATTTTTGTACATATACTCATCTATGTGGACATGCTTAGTCGGTTCATGTAAGGTATATGTTATCTAATGGATGCTTTGTAGTTCTTGCTCTCATATGATTAGTTTCAATTTACTAATAGTTTGTAGCATGTCATGTAGACGCTTGCATGCATTGTTTATTCATAATATGGTATGTTATTGTGGTATCCACCTCTGAAAGTTTCATTTGAATTGACTTGGCACATGCTCAAGCATGCACATGACTAAACAAAAAGTCAATTAAGCCTCGATTATTTACTTTGCCTCAGAGTTCCTGTATCATTTTTATGCCTATATTAATTTTGTTTTGTCGCAAGCATGATTATGACAGTTATTGCTCTCTCGATTGTCGCTTCCCAGTCTTTTGCTAGCCTTCACTTGTACTGAGTATGACCTCTACTCATGCATCCAATTACCAAAAACCAAGTTTACCAAAGAGTCCACTATAAATTCCTATGCATGGTATTTGTAAGCCATTCCAAAGTAAATTTTCATGTGCTACCTTTCAAAACTTTCAACTACTTCTCATTTTGTGCAACTGTTTTTAGCTCATGGGGACGTAGTGGTCGGAATTGCTATCTTCCATATTAAATTAAGTACCCCTCGACTAGGGAGCTTCATCTGCTCGTCATTAATTTTGCATGAGAGCTGGTCAGACCATTATAATCTAATTCTAAAAAGAAAGAAAAAAGGCACTCCTCGATGGAATGTGAAAGTTGGTGGGCACCCGATGGAATCGGTTAGCCATGGTTTGAGAAAGGAAAAAAAGGTGGGGAGGAGTGCCAAAGCTTTATAAAAAGAGCACCAATGTGCCAAAATTTCAAAGAACTCGGAACCACTCTCACTTGTTTATTATGGAAGATAGCAAGTCCCCATTGCCAGTCGTTGACATGAAACAACCACCTCTCAAAATAATTTTTTATCTCTGTTTTACAAATGAAAAGCTCTAGCACATGTTAAATCCCTGCTTCCCTCTGCGAAGGGCCATTCGTTTACTTTTATGTTGAGTCATCATCCTCTAACTTTAAAGCACTTCTTGAGAGCATAGCTGTTATTCTTAGTGTAATGTGCTTGTCCCAGAGCACGGTTGATTGTGGTATAACTTTGATGCTTGTATCTTTGATATTTTTAACTTCTAGTCTTCCCTTGGACTTCAGAGGTGCCTCAACATTTATGTTTTGCTCCACAAATAAAGGCAAGCTGGATACCACTCTTTCATATCATCTATGCATATTACGATCTTGTAGCTTCTTATGTACATGTTACTTGTTATTAGTGCATTGGCACTCTTTCATAGCTTGCTTGACTATGAAGTGACATTAGTTGCATATTTCTTATGATGAATTGCCTGAGTACTTGATCACATAGTTAGTATATATACATCATATGAGCAAATGTGTTCATGAAAGTTTCTTTTATCGCTCTTAGTTGTTAACTGAATTGCTTGAGACAAGCAAATAGCTAAGCTTGGGGGGAGTTGATACGTCCAAAACGTATCTACTTTCCCGAACACTTTTGCTATTGTTTCTCCTCTAATTTGTGTGTTTTGAATACAACTAACACGGACTGACGCTGTTTTCAGCAGAATTGCTCTGGTGTCTCGTTTTTGTGCAGAAATCCAACTTTCAGTAAAAATTCGGGAAAAATCATCATAAATCCTATTTCACCAGAAGACCCGTGGAGCCAGAAGATGAGACGGAGGGGAGGCTCGAGGGCCCCACACACACAGGGGGCGCGGCCCAGCCCTGGCTGCGCCCACCTGGTGTGAGGATGCCTCGGCCGTCCCCTCGACCTCTCCTTTTGCCTACATATAATCCCTGACTCGATTATATCGGGGAGACGACGTTTTTCCCAGATAGACTTACGCTGCGCCGCTGCCATCAGAAACCGCGATTCGGAACCAGAAACTCCATTCTGGCACCCTACCGGGATGGGGATTTGGAGGAGATCTTCATCACCATCATCACCGACGCTCCTCCATCGACCATCCATGACTCCCCCATCCATGTGTGAGTAATTCCCCCACTGTAGGTGAGGGGATGGTAGGGATTGGATGAGATCGTTCATGTAATTTGATATGAGTTTGTTAGGGCATAGTGCCTAGAATCTTTATTTAGTGCCCATGACATTGTTGCAACTTGTTGTGCTTAATGCTTGTCACTTTGGGCCCGAGTGCCATGATTTCAGATCTGAATATGTTATTATTTCTATGATGATACTTGTTGTTTATTGTCTTACCTACAAGTTGTATACACATATTGTTGTCCGGAACCCGAGGCCCCAAAGTGACAGAAATTGGGATAACCGGAGGGGATGGCTATGATGTGAGGATCACATGTGTTCACCGAGTGCTAATGCTTTGCTCCGGTACTTTATTAAAAGGACTACCTTAATTACCAGTAGTTTCCCTTGAGGCCCTGCTGCAACAAGCTGGTAGGACAAAATATGTGATGCAAGTTTCTCCTTGTGAGCACGTACGACTATATATGGAACACATGCCTATGATTGTTTGTACTAGGATGCTTTATCATTATTTATCTGCAATGCCCATGTCTCATTGATTTCATGAATTATCTTATCCATGCAACGCCCGTAATCCATCCCTATGCCTATAGTATTTGTTCCTACTGTTTACTACTGTTACTATTATCGCTGCTATTTTACTACTACTGTTACTATTTCACTACTATCACCACTATAAAACTGTTGCTACTGATAAACCACTGCGAGCAAGACTGTTTCCAGGTGCAGCTGAATTGACAACTCATCTGTTAAGGCTTACATATATTCTTTGGCTCCCCTTGTGTCGAATCAATAAATTTGGGCTTTACTTCCCTCGAAGACTGTTGCGATCCCCTATACTTGTGGGTCATCAGCATGCTAGACTTTTTGCTGAATTTTCTATGAGTATCCATAACTGTCGTGTTGTATCTTGATGCTTTTATTTTCCCGTTACTCGAACGCTCATGACGTCATTAGTAGAATCACTCTGTGTGTAATTTGACTGGGCGCTGACCGTTGCTCGTGTGCAGCGCAGTAATTTTACAATTTTTCCTGCCCGTTAGTGGGCTACCGCTTCCACTTCTTGCGCCACATCTCAGCCCACGTTCCTTCGTCAGGAAGCTTTATAAGGGGGATAGTGGGACTGTTACTGTTTACCAGTTCCTTGTCCTTTCGCCGCCACCATTGCTGCATCTCCCTTGTGCTTCTGAGCTCCTTCGCAGCCCCCGAGTGTAGCTTCTGTAGATGCGCGTCAAAAGTCTCGCTCACAAGAACCAGATGGGGAAGAAGAAGATCACCAACACGTCGATGATACGTCTCAAACGTATCCATAATTTTTGATGCTCCATGTTTGTTTTTACACCATTTGCCTACTGTTTCGTTACACTTCGTGGCATTTTTATGCGATTTCCGGAACTAACCTATTAACAAGTCGCCACAGTGCCAGTTCCCTGTTTTCTGCTGTTTTTGTGTTTCAGAAGTGATACACAGGAAATATTCTCGGATTTGGACGAAACAAGTTCCTGAAGTCTTATTTTGCCCGGAAGCTTCCAGAGATCCGAAGAGGCGAAGTAGAGGAGCCACAGGCCAGCCTCACACTAGGTCGGCGCGGCCCAGGCCCTGGCCGCGCCGCCTAGGTGTGAGGAGGCCTGGGGCCACTCCTGACGACGCCCCTTCGCCTATATAAAGCCTCGGGACGGAAAACCCTAAGGGAGTCGGCAAAATTTCCAGAACAGTTCCGCAGCGCCGCCGCCGTCGAAGCCAAATTTCGGGGGACAGAAGTCTCTGGTCCGGCACCCTGCCGGGACGGGGAAGTGCCCCCGGAGCCATCTCCATCGGTCTCCATCGCCGTCTCCGCCATCTCCATCGACCTCACCGCCATCTCCATCAACCTTGCTGTCTCCTATGATGAGGAGGGAGTAGTTCTCCCCCGGGGCTGAGGGCTCTACCGGTAGCTATGTGGTTCACCTCTCTCTCCCATGATGTGATCTTTATGTGATCGTGAGCTTTGTATCATGTTGAATAAGTAGATGTTACTCTTCTTCATTATGTGTACTCTAGTGTGTTATTAAAGTAATCTATTCCTCCTGCCATGGTGTAACGGTGACAGTGTGTGCATCATGGTGGTACTTGGTCTAGGCTACGATTGTGATCTCTTATGGATTATGAGAATAATTATCACTATGATAGTATTGAAGTGATCTATTCCTCCTTTCATGGTGTAATGTTGACAGTGTGTGCACCGTGTTAGTACTTGGTCTAAGTTGCAATAATATCTATCTTGAGTTGTGATTTGATTTGGATATCTCTATGAGTGGTGTTTGTCAAGTACTTGATGAACTTTGAGGAGTGCTTCATAGCCCTACGCAATGATTAGTGTTATTCAATAGGAGAGTAATTCAGAGTACCATAGTGAAGAGAAGTTATCTATTGGTTCAATTATGTTATATTTGTTGGGAGTGTGTCCACTAGTGAAAGTATGATCCCTAGGCCTTGTTTCCAAGCCTTGCACACCGTTTACTTGCTGTTTTGTTACTTGTTTGCTTGCTGCCATTTTTATTCCAAATTGCATTTACTACTTATAATCATCTATACCACTTGTATTTTACTATCTCTTCGCCGAACTAGTGCACCTATACATCTGACAAGTGTATTGGGTGTGTTGGGGACACAAGAGACTTTCTGTATCGTAATTGCAGGGTTGCTTGAGAGGGATAGCTTTGACCTCTTCCTCCCTGAGTTCGATAAACCTTGGGTGTCATCGTGGTGAAACAACATATGCCATAGGATGGCTTAAATGGGGGCCGACTGTACGCTGGTGGATCCGGGAGAGGGATGACTCGGTAGAGACCGAGCACAGAAGTCACTGCTAACACATCGAGCTACCCAGGTTCGGGGCCCTCGTGAGGAGGTAACACCCCTACTCCTGCATGTATGATCTATATGAGCTTCACATGAGAGCTACAATGGTGCTCCTTGAGCTGTTCATCTGCCTATCTAAGGCTGCACTGGGCAGGAGCTAAAGAGCTAGTGCTAGAGAGCTCCCATGGAGCAAGAGAGAATGAGCCTCCTCTGGAGGCTTGGGGTGATCGATCCCCCTGGTGCCCCTTATATAGGGAGCCCAGGGGACAAGGGATGCCCCACAATATACTATGCACATACTGGTGCTGAGTTGACTACTGGGGTCTTGTCATACTGTAGCCTGCATCAGCACGGTACCGCCCTTGGTACTGTGCGATGCGTCACGGTCATGGGCTAGTCCCATCGATGTCTGTACTTGGAGTCCTTGCCTTCGTCTTCTAGCGTCTGTCTTCAGGATCACCATGTCATCAGTCTTATCCTCCTCCTGAGGATAAGACTGACTAGGAGAGGAGGGATATGCTAGTCTGAGCCAAGGGGCATCCCAAGACCAGCATACGATGGTGGAGGATGTGCCAGTCCGAGCCTGGAGGCGTCCCAGGACTGGCACGATGCGCTGGAGTTGATGCTAGACGAGGAATATGTCCCGGAGGTAGTAAATCCCGGCCCTGTAGAGGAATAATCCGGCCCAGGGGTGAATATCTCGGCCTACCATGGGGATAATCCGGACTGGGCCAGGGATCCCTGCCTGGCCCAGCCGGAACAGTGCTCAAAGTGGCCTAGCCGGCATATTGGATCCGGAGCAGGTGGCCCAACCGGGGCTGGAGGAAGTAGCCCAGGCGGAGGACCAAGTCCCGGCCCAGCCGGGGCAACCTTGCCAGCGAGCCCAGCCGGCAGGCAGGCCCATCCGGGGCTGACGAGCGGAGAGGCCCAGTCGGGCGCACCAGCCCAGCCGGGGTGCGGGATGGCGGCCCACCCGGATAAGACTGACTAGCGGCCCAGCCGGGGGACGAGGGAAGAAGGCAGCCCAGCCGGGGCTGCGCTGGAGGAGGCCCGCCGGGCGGAGGAGGCGCGGGGCGGCCCAGGTGGGACACCGGCCTAGCCAGCACGCCGGCCCAGCCGGGAGACCGGCCTAGCCAACACGCCGGCCCAGCCGGGAGATAAGGGCGCCGGCCCACCCGGGCACTGGGAGGACACAGGCCCAGCCGGAGCTGCTATCCCGGCCCAGCCTCAACATATGCCGGCCCAGCCTCAACATATGCCGGCCTGGGCATGGTTAATCCGGCCCAGGAGCATATATTCCGGCCTGGAGCTGCTGTTTACTTACTTTTCAATATTCCTGCATATATAACTTGCTACATAACACATATATTAGTTATAAAAAGGGGTACTTTGGTATACCCGGGGTTATATCCCCGACATTAGCCCCCGAGGCTGTGGAGGACTCGTAGAGTCGTGCACAGGCTTCAACAGAAATATACCAAAGTCCCAAAACTGACACAGATAAAAAATAATATGCTGGCCTGCACAGGCCAATTCTATCTCATGCCATCACAGGCAATGTCCTGTTTGACATATACACATATACGTGATATGCTAGCCTTCGCGGGCTATCTCAAAATACTATTGTGCCCTCTTTGGCTATATTGACACTTTGCCTCTTGGGCTATGTCTCATCGACATCGTCTGCTTCGACAATGCCGGCATACTGCTTTGCCTTCTTTGGCCATATCGATACTTTACCTCTCGAGCTATATGCCTCTTGGGCTACTTTTGCCTCTTGGGCTACTTTGCCTTTTGGGCTTTTTATCGACACTTTGCCTCTCGGGCTATGTCTCATCGACATTGTCTGCTTTGACAATGCCGGTATACTGATATGCCTCTTGGGCTACTTTGCCTCTTGGGCTACTTTGCCTCTTGGGCTTTATATCGACACTTTGCCTCTCGGGCTATGTCTCATCGACATTGTCTGCTTTGACAATGCCGGTATACTGATATGCCTCTTGGGCTGCTTTGCCTCTTGGGCTACTTTGCCTCTTGGGCTTTATATCGACACTTTGCCTCTCAGGCTATGTCTCATCGACATTGTCTGTTTTGACAATGCCGGTATACTGATATGCCTCTTGGGCTGTGCCATCGCTGGGCACTTGTTAGTATGCAAAAATGATAAGACATGTTAATATGCTAAACCGGGATACTCTATGAAACCGGATATGATAAGAGATATGATGCTTGTTAGCTTTGAGATCGATGTCTCGATATGTTACTGAGCCAGAATTGGCGATAACTGAAAGGATTATAGAATGCCGTGATATGCTGGCATGCCGAAATAAACGGCGATCTGAGTTATTGATAGATGCCTTGATATGCTGGCGAACCGAAATAAACGGTGATTGGGGGATTTTGGTTTGATGCCATGATATGCCGGCATACTGAAACTTTGCTCATGCCACGATATGCGGGTATACTGAAATTTTGCTCTTTGCCATGATATGCTGGCATACTGACATTTTGCCATGATATGCTGGCATACTGACATTTTGCCATGATATGCTGGCATACTGACATTTTGCTCTTTGCCATGATATGCTGGCATACTGGCATTTTGCTCTTTGCCATGATATGCCGGCATACTGAAACTTTACTCTTGCCATGATATGCCGGCATACTGAAACACATATGACTCAAGATATCACTTAATAACCTGATGTGCTAACAAACTGACATACCTGAGAACTGAGACTTTGAGATATGCTGGCCAAGATGTAAAGATATGCTGGCTGGGACATAAAATATGCCGGCCAGGATACAAAATATAACATATGCCGGCATACTGAAACCTTGCTCTTTGCCATGATATGCCGGCATACTGAAATACCTGAGACTTTGAGATATAAACTGAAGCCCTGGTGGTATAATAGTAATTTCTTCTCTGTAACGGCAATATGGAGAGTCATAGCCGGGTAATAGACATATATATAATGAGATATCCAATCTGCTCTGCAGTCATACTAAGAGACATAGCAATGGTCATAGCATTTGGCATATTTGCAATCTAGCATATGGAGTTTGGCATATAGCCCATATCATTCGGTACATAGTATATGACATAAAGCATTTGGCATATAGCCTGAGATATAGCAATTCGACATATATGCTAACTTGGCAACTCACAAGGAAGAACTAGGCACTCATGTGCCGGCATATAAATGTAGACACACTGCAACTGGCATATAAGCAAACTTGGCATCTCACAACAGATATTTGGCACTCATGTGCCGGCATATCAATGCAAGTATACTATAACTGTCATATGAGATCTAGCATATAGCACGTAGCATGCAGAAACTGGTACTGAGATAGGCATATAACTGATCTGACTGTAAACATGTAACAACTAGCACATGGCATTCAACATATAAAAACTGGCATACGAGCCTTGGCATATGACAGCCGGCATATAACATAAAGCATATGGGATAAAGCATTTGGCATATAAGCAAATACTGAACTTGACATGTTAACTGACATACTGACTATAGCACTGTAGCAGATATACTGGTTGACACATGCAAAGACATATAACTTGACATAGCATCTTGCTGTTGGCATATAAAACCGGCATATAACATGCCCAGATGAAACTTTGCATAAGACTGTAGACATACAAACTGATACTAAGGATACTCTTTTCAGCAGGCATATGTAGTGATTTGGCATATAGATAGACATACAGGAGGAAACTGAGAAGCTGATATGCTGGCATGCAAACTAATATATACTGAAACAGTACTTAAGAAGCAACTTGCTGGGCTTTAACCTAGCCCCCGAGCTATTTTTTCTATTAAGCTGACCAGGATATGGAGTGAACCAGCATAAATACTTACTTGCACCGTTTGAAGAAGTTTGAAATACCAGCAGATGCTCGAGGCGAAGGCGGAACTGTCCCTGGTACGACAAACATAGAATATGCCGGCCGGGACACAAGATATGCTGGCCAGAACACAGGATATGCTGGCCAGAACGCAGAATATGTTGGCCAGGACACAGGATATGCTGGCCGGGACACAGGATATGCTGGCAAGGACACAGGATATGCTGGCCGGGACACAGGATATGCTGGCCAGAACGCAGAATATGCTGGCCAGGACACAGGATATGCTGGCCGGGACACAGGATATGCTGGCAAGGACACAGGATATGCTGGCCGGGACACAGGATATGCTGGCCGGGACACAGGATATGCTGGCCGGGACTCAGGATATGCTGGCCGGGACACAGGATATGCTGGCCGGGACTCAGGATATGCTGGCCGGGACTCAGGATATGCTGGCCGGGACTCAGGATATGCTAGCCGGGACTCAGGATATGCTGGCCGGGACTCAGGATATGCTGGCCGGAGGAAGCCGAGTGCCGGCCCGGAGATGCCGATGTAGATCCGGGACAGCCGTATGCTGGCCCGGGCGAGTTGAGGTCAGCCCGGGAGTCGAAGAATGCCTGCAGTGCTCGGAGGCGGTGCTGATGTCGAGCCCCCGAGCAGATGAAGAAGATCCCGTCCGGATGTACTCCTACCAGCGCTTGATTAGCCCCACGGTGGGCGCCAAATGTCGTCGTGGTGAAACAACATATGCCATAGGATGGCTTAAATGGGGGCCGACTGTACGCTGGTGGATCCGGGAGAGGGATGACTCGGTAGAGACCGAGCACAGAAGTCACTGCTAACACATCGAGCTACCCAGGTTCGGGGCCCTCGTGAGGAGGTAACACCCCTACTCCTGCATGTATGATCTATATGAGCTTCACATGAGAGCTACAATGGTGCTCCTTGAGCTGTTCATCTGCCTATCTAAGGCTGCACTGGGCAGGAGCTAAAGAGCTAGTGCTAGAGAGCTCCCATGGAGCGAGAGAGAATGAGCCTCCTCTGGAGGCTTGGGGTGATCGATCCCCCTGGTGCCCCTTATATAGGGAGCCCAGGGGACAAGGGATGCCCCACAATATACTATGCACATACTGGTGCTGAGTTGACTACTGGGGTCTTGTCATACTGTAGCCTGCATCAGCACGGTACCTCCCTTGGTACTGTGCGATGCGTCACGGTCATGGGCTAGTCCCATCGATGTCTGTACTTGGAGTCCTTGCCTTCGTCTTCTAGCGTCTGTCTTCAGGATCACCATGTCATCAGTCTTATCCTCCTCCTGAGGATAAGACTGACTAGGAGAGGAGGGATATGCTAGTCTGAGCCAAGGGGCGTCCCAAGACCAGCATAGGATGGTGGAGGATGTGCCAGTCCGAGCCTGGAGGCGTCCCAGGACTGGCACGATGCGCTGGAGTTGATGCTAGACGAGGAATATGTCCCGGAGGGAGTAAATCCCGGCCCTGTAGAGGAATAATCCGGCCCAGGGGTGAATATCTCGGCCTACCATGGGGATAATCCGTACTGGGCCAGGGATCCCTGCCTGGCCCAGCCGGAACAGTGCTCAAAGTGGCCTAGCCGGCATATTGGATCCGGAGCAGGTGGCCCAACCGGGGCTGGAGGAAGTAGCCCAGGCGGAGGACCAAGTCCCGGCCCAGCCGGGGCAACCTTGCCAGCGAGCCTAGCCGGCAGGCAGGCCCATCCGGGGCTGACGAGCGGAGAGGCCCAGTCGGGCGCACCAGCCCAGCCGGGGTGCGGGATGGCGGCCCACTCGGATAAGACTGACTAGCGGCCCAGCCGGGGGACGAGGGAAGAAGGCAGCCCAGCCGGGGCTGCGCTGGAGGAGGCCCGCCGGGCGGAGGAGGCGCGGGGCGGCCCAGGTGGGACACCGGCCTAGCCAGCACGCCGGCCCAGCCGGGAGACCGGCCTAGCCAACACGCCGGCCCAGCCGGGAGATAAGGGCGCCGGCCCACCCGGGCGCTGGGAGGACACAGGCCCAGCCGGAGCTGCTATCCCGGCCCAGCCTCAACATATGCCGGCCCAGCCTCAACATATGCCGGCCTGGGCATGGTTAATCTGGCCCAGGAGCATATATTCCGGCCTGGAGCTGCTGTTTACTTACTTTTCAATATTCCTGCATATATAACTTGCTACATAACACATATATTAGTTATAAAAAGGGGTACTTTGGTATACCCGGGGTTATATCCCCGACATTGGGTGATCCACTTAAGGGAAACTTGCTGCTGCTCTACAAACCTCTGCACTTGGAGGCCCAACACTGTCTACAAGAACAGAAGCGTGTGTAGACATCAGTCGACCAGCTGGGTGCCCTCGGAGTTCGAGCAGTCCGATCTAACCGAGGCCCAGGAAAATGGATTTCTCGCCGGAGGTGACCAAGTCATCTTTCCCAGCACCGAACGCATCCCCAAGCCCCCGAGCGGCTATCGGGTGATGTTTCTCGCCTTCCTTTTGCGTGGTTTATCCTTTCCTGCCCACGAATTTCTTCGTGGGCTTCTCTTCGTTTACGGCATGCAGCTTCACCAGCTCACGCCAAATTCTATTCTGCACATCGCTTGTTTTATTACTCTTTGCGAGTCTTTCCTGGGGATCGAACCTCATTGGACTCTCTAGAAATTTCTCTTCCGCCTTCGCCCTAGTGTCACTTTATCGAAGAAACCTGAACTATGCGGGGTGATCAGAGTGAGATTATAGGGGGGCTTTTCTAGTCGTCTCCACAGGGATCAACACAAATGAGACTATTTCCTAATTTCCAGAAGCTAAGCAGAAAAGTGGGGTTTTTGGTGTCGTAAACAGAAAAGTAACAGGAGGTTTTAGGTTGGAAGTTTTAACATAACAAATCCAATGTTTCTTGTTTGTCAGGCAAGGAAACAAAGGACAAACGAGCAAGTGAGGCAGGGAAGTTTTAACATAACAAATCCAATGTTTCTTGTTTGTCAGGCAAGGAAACAAAGGACAAACGAGCAAGTGAGGCAGGGATGCATTTTTGGGACTAGATGCAGAGGCTAGTCTTGCACCTAACAGATCAAGCAGATGCAACACAGAAATCACAGTAATCTTGGAGTTTACAATGGAGTGTGTCACTCAAACCATAGCAAAGATCAAGGACAAGGTTCAAACTGTTTTACAGTGCAAGATCAACACAAATCATCACAGAGCATGGGGGAGAGGAAGAAAGAGGTTGTTGTTGGTCACCGAAGGCTTGCTGTGGCAGAGAAAGTAGAAGAAGGCAGAGATGTTGCTGTCGTGGCAGAGGATGAAGAGGGATGAGGGAGAGCTTGGCCTTCAGATCTTGAAGTTCATCTTGAAGTTCTTGGAGGTGTTCTTGGTGGTGTTCATGGTGTTCTTGCTTTTCGCCGTTGATCTGATCTTGTTGCAGCAGAGGAGTCGAGGGAAAAAGTGGGTGGAAAGGTGGAGGTTTTCGGTGTATTGGACTATGGAGGAGGAAGGTTTTGGTGGAGTGGTGGATGGATGGAGTGGAGTGGCTGTGTGGCGATGGATGGATGGACTGGCTGTGTGGCCATGCCCCTCTTGTGGGAGTGAACCTAGACCTCTCCTTTTAAAGGCTTTTTGTGGCATTCTTGCTGCGGCGTAGAGGAGTAGTGGGAAGTTGGTGGCGGCATCGGCTTTTCTGCTTTTGCCGATTTTCCTGTCTTCTTGTGCCGATGGCAGCCTGTTTCTGCCGATGGCTTCTTTCTTGCTCCTCAAGATGTACTCCTCCATTCCTGGTGGCTTGGTCTTTGGTTTGAATTACTCTGACTTGTAGAATTAAGTGCCTTGGCGCACTGATCTGTGACAAAGGATCAAATGATGTAAAATGTTGGTACAACACTGGTAGAAATGAGGTAAAACAGACAAGTTTTATGGTTGCAAGGTTCAGATATATGTGTAAATCTTAGAGTGATCAAAACCCCCAGACCAAAACCTTTGCTTGTCCTCAAGTAAAGAATGGTGCATTGTACCAAACAAAATGTAACAGAGCATGATGAGGGACATTGCTGACTCAATGCAGATAAATCTTGCAATTGCCAATTTAAAAACAAGTTTCACAAGAGAATTTGAGTATGTCAAGATCAAACAACATGGACACATGAGTATAAAGTAATTGACTCTGAAATTGAAAACTCAAGATCCAGTACATAGCCCAATATGTAATGCAAAATTAGTGCTTCACCTATTACAGTTCCCAGGAACATAATAGGCTAATGCATAGACAAGTTAGTTAGTTAGTAACTTAGCTTGATGGGTCAACTTAGTTAGTGCTTCACACACTACAATCCCAGGATCATAGGTGCTATTGCTTTGGATATTTACAACAAGTTTTACTTAGCATTATCAGGTTAGTGCTTCACACACCACAATCCAGAGATCATGATTGCTAATGCTAAACTTTTTTCCTTTCTATTAATATGTTAGTATGTTAGTATGTTAGTGCTTCACAAATCACAATCCAGAGATCATGTTTGCTAATGCAAAAAATGCAACTGATGCAATTGGTTAGGGGCTAAGAAATGGATCATGAACTTCATTCTTAGAGCAATTAACAAATATGCTGATGTTTCACAGGTTCTTTGAGTAAAGCCATACAAAAGTTCTAAAGTGGAACTAGGCTCTGAACAAAGCATTTGCAAGAGTTATAAGCAGATTCAAAGCAAAGTTCTTCATAGCGTGCAAAGTGATAATTTCAGGTCCAAGCAAGCGAAATTGATTCATTCCTTAACAAAGTACTTTCACACAAGATCAAACAATAGTATAGTATATTCTGATTCAGATTTTAACAAATGTGTGGAAATGGAAAGTGTTCACCTGATGGTTTTCCTGCTTCTCTGCCTTGTCAATCAACAGCAATCTTTCTCCTCATTCAAGTTATCACTGAAACAACAAAAAGAAACAAACACACAAGGCAAAAACATAAAAAGGTGAAAGGGAAATATATGATACAAGGAATACCAGGTTTCCTCCTGGAAGAGAGCTTGTTTAAAGTCACTAGCTTGACCATAGCTTCAACATCACTGGTTTGCATGGGTAGAGGATGCATTGGAGCCATCCTCTGGTTCATCGTCTTCTTCAACTTGGTTTTCAATCAAATCTCCAATCCTGTAGTGCTTCAACCGCTGGCCATTTACTTTGAATGTTCCCTCAGCTGAGCTATAAACCTCAAAGGCACCATGGCCTAGATCTTTCTTGATAACACAAGGGCCAAACCATCTGGACTTGAACTTTCCAGAGAATAGGTGTAACTTGGAATCATACACCAGCACTGACTGCCCTTCCTTGAATTCCCTTCTCAGAATGTGGGAGTCATGCCATTTCTTGGTCTTCTCCTTGTAAATCTTTGCACTTTCATAGGAATCATTCCTGAGCTCTTCAAGCTCACACAACTGCAGTTTCCTCATGTTTCCTGCTTTGCCAATGTCCATGTTCAGCTTCCTGATTGCCCAATGCGCTCTGTGCTCCAATTCGACTAGCAGATGGCAAGCTTTGCCATAGACAATTCTGAAAGGTGACATGCCAATGGGTGTCTTGTATGCTGTCCTGTAAGCCCACAAAGTGTCAGGCAATTTCATTGACCAATCTCCTCTGGTCTTGGACACAACTTTCTCTAAGATTTGCTTGATTTCCCTGTTTGACAACTCCACTTGGCCATTGGCCTGCGGATGATAAGGAGTTGTCACTCTGTGATTCTTCACTCCATACTTAGTCAGAAGCTTCTCAAACTGGTCATTGTTGAAATGAGCACCACCATCACTGATTACAACTCTTGGCACTCCAAATCTTGGGAAAATGACAGTCTTGAACATTCTACAAACTGCCTTGGCATCAGCATTAACAGTGGGAATGGCTTCAACCCATTTTGACACATAGTCAACAGCAACTAAAATATGCTTGTAGCCTTGAGAAGATGGCAAGGGTCCAACAAAATCAACTCCCCAAACATCAAACAATTCCACTTCCAAGATTCCTGTTTGGGGCATTTCATTTCTCTTTGACATCTTTCCTGCTCTTTGACAAGGATCACACTTCATTATGTACTCGTGAACATCTCTGAACATACTTGGCCAAAAGAAGCCAGCTTGCAAAATCTTGGCTTGAGTCTTGAACACTCCAGCATGTCCTCCATACAATCCTGAATGGCATTGGAACATCACATCACTTTGTTCATCAGAGGGAACACACCTTCTCACAATGCCATCAGCACAATGTTTGTACAGAAAAGGTTCATCCCAATAGTAACTCTTGACATCATGGAGGAATTTTTTCTTTTGCTGGTAGGAGAGATCTGCTGGCACAATTTCACAGGCTAGGAAGTTCACAAAGTCAGCATACCAAGGTGAAGTGGCACTGACTGCCATGAGCTGTTCTCCTGGCATCAAGTCTTGAATCTCTCTGTTTTCATCAATGTTGATTCTGGACAAGTGATCGGCAACTGAGTTCTCTGACCCTTTCTTGTCTCTAATTTCTATGTCAAACTCTTGGAGCAGAAGGATCCATCTGATGAGTCTTGGTTTAGCATCCTTTTTGCTCACTAAATATCTGATTGCTGCATGGTCTGTGTAGACAATGCACTTGTGTCCAACCAGGTATGGTCTAAACTTATCAAATGAGAACACAACAGCAAGCAGCTCCTTCTCTGTTGTGGTGTAATTGATCTGAGCATCATCCAAAGTCTTGCTTGCATAATGTATAACATGTACAGCTTTATCTTTCCTCTGGCCAAGGACTGCTCCAACAGCAAAGTCACTTGCATCACACATAAGTTCAAATGGCAGTGTCCAGTCAGGAGGTTGAACAACAGGGGCTGTGATGAGAGCATCTTTCAATTTGTTGAATGCTTGCAAACAAGTGTCATCAAACACAAACTTCACTTCATGATTCAGGAGATTGGTGAGCGGCTTGGCAATATAGGAGAAGTTCTTGATAAACCTCCTGTAGAAGCCAGCATGGCCCAGGAAGCTTTGAATTCCCTTCACATTTTCAGGAGGGGGTAGCTTGGCAATCACATCTACCTTTGCCTTGTCCACCTCAATTCCTCTAGCAGACACAAGGTGGCCCAACACAATGCCTTCAGAGACAAGGAAGTGACATTTCTCCCAGTTCAGAATCAAATTTTGCTTAGAGCATCTGTGAAGGACTAAGGTGAGGTTCTTCAAGCAGGCTTCGAAATCTTTTCCATACACAGTGAAATCATCCATGAAAACTTCCATAATCTTCTCAATGTAATCAGAAAATATGGACATCATGCATCTTTGGAAGGTGCCTGGAGCATTGCAAAGGCCAAATGGTAGCCTTTTGTAAGCAAATGTTCCATATGGGCAGGTGAATGTGGTCTTGTCTTGGTCAGAAGGATGGATTGGAATCTGCAGAAATCCAGAGTAACCATCAAGGTAGCAGTAGTACTTCTGGCCAGCAAGTCTCTCTAGCATCTGGTCCATGAATGGAAGAGGGAAGTGATCTTTTCTTGTAGCTTTGTTCAATTTTCTGAAGTCATTCACCATCCTCCATCCTGTAACAAGTCTTGTGGTCATGAGCCTTCCTTCTTCATTTTCAACAACAGTGTAGCCACCTTTCTTGGGCACAATGTGGATAGGACTCACCCACTCACTGTCAGAGATGGGGTATATCATTCCAGCCTTTAACAATTTTAGGACTTCCTTCTTTACTACATCTTGCATAGCAGGGTTTAGTCTCCTCTGTCCTTCTCTTGTTGGCTTGCTGCCTTCTTCTAAGTGGATCCTGTGAGAACACACTTTCTCACTAATGCCGATGATGTCGTCAATGGAATATCCAATGACATTCTTGTACAGCTTCAGAATAGACAAAAGACTTTCTTCTTGCTCACTTGAAAGGGCAGAACTAATAATCACAGGGTGTAACTTTTCCTTCTCCAAGAATGAGTATTTCAGATGGGACGACAATTCTTTGAGCTCCACAACAGAATGGTGGGCTAGGTGAGCTGGTTCTCTTGCACTTGACACAGGTACAATTTCACAATTTTTTACTTCACAGAGCTGCTGTACATTGGTGGTTTCAGCAGTAACAAAGACTTGAGCTTCAGGCTCTTCTTGCTCAGGTTCTGGCAAAGTTTCTAGCACACTTCTTTCAACAATATCAATGGAATGGCAATGTTCAGGAACATTGGGTAAGTGAGTGGCATGTTTCATGCTGAATTCAGCTTGCTCTGATCCAAATTGTAATTTGAGGGTTCCACCTTTGACATCAATGATGGCACCAGCAGTTGCCAAGAATGGCCTGCCTAGAATCATTGATTCAGCATTGTCTTCCATCTCTAGCACAACAAAGTCCACAGGATATGCAAAGTTGCCAACTTGGACTGGCACATCTTCAAGGACTCCTACTGGTTTTCTCAAGGTTCTATCAGCAAGTTGAAGTGTCATTGGGGTAGGCTTTAACGTTCCCAGCTGCTGAATCTGGCTTGCAGCAGAGGGTAACACACTCACAGAGGAACCTAAGTCACAAAGGGCTGTGAAGGTTTTTCTTCCCACTACACAGGGAATGCTGAAACTTCCAGGGTCTTGTAGCTTCTTGGGCATGTGGTTCAAGATCACAGCACTGCAATCTTCTGTCAAGGCTACTAACTCTGGGCTGTCCAAACTCCTCTTCCTTGTGATCAGATCTTTGAAAAACTTTGCATATAGGGGAATGTGCAACACTGCATCTAAGATGGGGATGGTGATTTGCACTTCCTTCATGGTCTCAAGGAATTTAGAGTATTGCTTCTCCTCCTTGGTCTTGTCCAATCTCTCTGGAAATGGCACTTTCATCAACAAAGGCTTCTCTGTTGGTTCTGTGGCAGAGATCTGTGCCTTGGCAGGGTTTTCTGTCTGGGCAGGCTGTGCTGTTGATTTTTCCTGCCTAGGCAGAACAATTTCTGGAGGTGTTTGTTGCTGTACGGTGGGTCTTCTCTGTGGAGCAACATAAGTGACATTTGGTGGGGTTTTGAGTAAGGGTTCAGTGTTCACCCCACTCCTAGTGGTGACTGCATCGATAACTTCAGTAGTGGAAAGGGCACCACACTGTTTTGGGTTTTTCTCTGCTTGGGCTGGCAGTTTTCCTTCAGCTTGTTTTCCAATGTTGTTGGTCTGGATTCCTAGCAGTGAGTTGCTGCATAGTCTTGTAGAAAAGTTCAGATTGCATTTTCATAGTTTCTTGCATTCCACTGAACATTTCCTTCTGTAGCTTCATCATTTCTCCAAGCTCAGAGTGGCTGCTACTGCTGGATGAAGTAGTTTGCTGATGTACTGGGTGGTGTTGTTGTTGTGGGTGTTGCACTTGACCTTGGGGTCTGAAATTTTGTTGTCCAGGCTGATGGTAACTCTGCTGGGATGCTTGAGCATAGTGCTGCTGCCCTGGTGCTGGGTAATTTTGCTGATTATTGCTCTTGTAAGAAAGGTTGGGGTGGTTTCTCCAAGAGGAGTTGTAACTTTGGGAATATGGCCCTTGATTCTGGGCATAGTTCACCTCTGATATCATGGCTTCAGGAGGTGCAGACAAGGTACATTCCATGAGAGAATGGCCTTCTTTTCCACAAATTGCACAGGCAGAAGTAACTTGGTTGACAGGAACTAAAGCTTGGCTGTTTCTTTCTGTCATGAGCTGGGCAAGCTGAGTTGTTAAACTCTCCAACTTAGCTTCCAAAGCATTCTGGCCACTTGACTGAATCTGCAGCTGATTGTTGGGGTGGACAGCTCTTTCATTTGTCCAGGAGAAGTTGTGTGATGCCATGCTCTCAATCAACTCAGTAGCTTCATCAAGGGTCTTGTTCATGATTCCTCCTCCAGCAGCTGAATCAACAAATGATCTGGTTTGCTCTGTCAAACCCTTGTAGAAGGTTTGCAAGATAAGCCATTGCTCCTGGCCATGGTTGGGACACATCCTGATGAGACCTTGGTATCTCTGCCAAGTATCATACAGGCTTTCTCCTTCATATTGCACAAATCTTGTTATCTTGTCTCTGCACTCGGCAGCTTTGGTTGGAGGGAAATATCTCTCAAAGAAGGCTTGAAGAACATGTTCCCAAGTGTCTCTGCAGTGAATAGGAAGAGAGTGGAACCAAACTTTTGCAAGTCGAGACAGTGAGAAGGGAAACAATTGCATCCTGATGGCTTCAGGAGGAACACCATTGTGCTTCAAAGTGTTGCAGTACTCCAGAAAGTTTCTGATATGCTCATGGGGGCTCTCCAAAGCAGAACCTTTGAAGGGATTATGTTGCACCATATTGATCAGAGCTGGCTTGATTTCCCAGTTGCTTGCTTGTATTGCAGGCATAATCACATCTGCATTGTTGATCTGGTCCTTGGGAATCCACAAATCTCTCAACTTCTTATCACCCATGCTGAAATCTGAGGATGACGATTCGAAATCTGAGACAGAGGTTTCCAACTCTTCAGCAGAAACTTCAGAAGCTGCTCTCTTTCTAGCAAACAAAGTCCTCTCTGGCTCAGGATCGAATGGGGCTAGTGGAGAATCTTCAGAGGACTGCATCAACTGAATTCCCACGGAGATTAGATGAAATCATTGTTCTACACACAATCACAGACAAGAACTTGATCAAGGGTTAGTGAACTAAATACCCTAATAAAAGTTCTAAGCTTGATCACAGACAAGTCATTAAAACAGACAATCAAAGATTGCAAATTGGAACAAGTATTTACACAGCTTAGTCTACTGTAATCTAAGGAAACAATCAAAAGTTGATCCCCGGCAACGGCGCCAATTTTGATCAGAGTGAGATTATAGGGGGGTTTTTCTAGTCGTCTCCACAGGGATCAACACAAATGAGACTATTTCCTAATTTCCAGAAGCTAAGCAGAAAAGTGGGGTTTTTGGTGTCGTAAACAGAAAAGTAACAGGAGGTTTTAGGTTGGAAGTTTTAACATAACAAATCCAATGTTTCTTGTTTGTCAGGCAAGGAAACAAAGGACAAACGAGCAAGTGAGGCAGGGAAGTTTTAACATAACAAATCCAATGTTTCTTGTTTGTCAGGCAAGGAAACAAAGGACAAACGAGCAAGTGAGGCAGGGATGCATTTTTGGGACTAGATGCAGAGGCTAGTCTTGCACCTAACAGATCAGGCAGATGCAACATAGAAATCACAGTAATCTTGGAGTTTACAATGGAGTGTGTCACTCAAACCATAGCAAAGATCCAGGACAAGGTTCAAACTGTTTTACAGTGCAAGATCAACACAAATCATCACAGAGCATGGGGGAGAGGAAGAAAGAGGTTGTTGTTGGTCACCGAAGGCTTGCTGTGGCAGAGAAAGTAGAAGAAGGCAGAGATGTTGCTGTCGTGGCAGAGGATGAAGAGGGATGAGGGAGAGCTTGGCCTTCAGATCTTGAAGTTCATCTTGAAGTTCTTGGAGGTGTTCTTGGTGGTGTTCATGGTGTTCTTGCTTTTCGCCGTTGATCTGATCTTGTTGCAGCAGAGGAGTCGAGGGAAAAAGTGGGTGGAAAGGTGGAGGTTTTCGGTGTATTGGACTATGGAGGAGGAAGGTTTTGGTGGAGTGGTGGATGGATGGAGTGGAGTGGCTGTGTGGCGATGGATGGATGGACTGGCTGTGTGGCCATGCCCCTCTTGTGGGAGTGAACCTAGACCTCTCCTTTTAAAGGCTTTTTGTGGCATTCTTGCTGCGGCGTAGAGGAGTAGTGGGAAGTTGGTGGCGGCATCGGCTTTTCTGCTTTTGCCGATTTTCCTGTCTTCTTGTGCCGATGGCAGCCTGTTTCTGCCGATGGCTTCTTTCTTGCTCCTCAAGATGTACTCCTCCATTCCTGGTGGCTTGGTCTTTGGTTTGAATTACTCTGACTTGTAGAATTAAGTGCCTTGGCGCACTAATCTGTGACAAAGGATCAAATGATGTAAAATGTTGGTACAACACTGGTAGAAATGAGGTAAAACAGACAAGTTTTATGGTTGCAAGGTTCAGATATATGTGTAAATCTTAGAGTGATCACGGGGCTGTTGTTTCTGTCCGCGCTGAGGCACATTATTTGGAGTTTAACATGGCTGCCTCGGTGCAAGGTTGGAGGAAGAAGTGGTTTTATATCAAAGATCAGAAAAATTCTTCCTCTGACCATTACGGCATTGCTCCCTTTGATGTTAATAAAGATCTGAAGAAATTGTCGTCATGGGACTCTCCTCCCACGGAAGCTGAGATGGAAAGATATCAAGCCCCTGCCGACCCGCATCCAAATTCTGAAAAGTGCAAATGGAGGTGCACTGTCGGGGACGCAGCTCATGGCATTCTTCCTGCAGAGGCGAATTCAGCCTCTTCAACATCATGTTTCCAAGCTGTGGTCATACTCTGGCTCGGAGGATTCTTCTCGAGTGTCCGAAGAGGACATAGATAAGAAGGGTCTCGACAAACGAGTGAGAGCTTTGACTACTCTCGCAAAGGATGACGAGATTCTAGCATTAACAGCAGATATCTTCGACTTCGAGCATCCCTTGCCCGCGGTATGTGCTCTTTCATGCACCAACTTCCCATTTACTCGCCTTCTTGTATTTTGTTGCTGCTTTCCTGATAGTTTTGTGACTTACTCTTATGCAGGGCCACCAATCATTTGTTTCCCGTCCTCCTCTTCCAGAGGGAGGACCTATTCAGGTTGATCCTGTTTCTGCTACTTCTGAAGCCCCCGAAGCTAACGAAAGCCAGGACAGAGATGATGTTGAAGTTTAGCTGGAAGAAAATAGTTCGACTACGTCGCCTCCTCCTGCGCATTCAGAAGAACCTAGCCTTGATAAGAAGAGGAAGCGTGTCGAAGAGCTTCTTTCTTCGAGTACCTCTGCTCCCAAGAATGCGGTCGGGGAGGCCTCTGCTCCCAATCTTCCTGAAGTTGAAATTTTTGACCTTTGGACTCGCGAGTCTTGCTGATTCAAATGCCTATCTCTTATTCGTTTTCTTTCCTGCGACTTATACAAAGTTTTTGCTTTTTGTTCCCTTTCCAGTGACGATGAGAACCCGAAAAAGGATGCTACCACTGCTTCCCTTGTTGATACTTTCGCTGTCAATGAACCGCCTTCTCAAGAGGCTGCTATGGTGATGAAGTCACCAGAAGCCCCTGTTAAGAAGGGTACCTCTTCTCGTGCTTCCAAACGTCTGAAGAAGGCGATGACGGCGAGCGCTTCCCTCGACAACCATCGACCAGTGGGTTCTCCTGATGATGTAAGTGCTGCTTCTTGTGGCTTGCTCTTTTTATTGCTTGAATTTTTCTTCTCATTCCTTCCTTGAACAGATTCTGATGAAAAAAATTCGTCTCTTTGGGCACTGAGTGCGTCGAGTTCTTGAAGGCTGCTCAGGCTTCTCGGGGTAAGCTCTTTGTTATGTTGTGTCTTCTGCCTGTCTCATGTGTCTTTCCATGATTCTTTATTCAACTTTCCTTTCCTTGTTCTGTACTGCAGATGCTTTGACGACAGCCAATGCTCGCATAGCGTCCCTAGAAGCCAAACTTGAAGCCTCCAGAAAAGCTTGGGATACTGCTACTGCTAGCAAGGTTGCTGCTGAGAAGTCTGCTAAGTCGGCAGCAACCAAGGCAAAGAAAGCTGAGAAGGCACTTGCTGATGCTGACTAGGGGCGTGTTCAAAGAGAGCAAGCCATAACCAAACGCCTCAATCAGATTTCGGCTCTTGCTTGTGGTAAGTGTCGTGCTGTTCTCTTTTTGTCTATTTGCTCATTCTTCTACTTGCTGGTGTTTGCTCATTATCTCTTGTCTCTGTCTTTTGTGTTTCCGTAGAGAACGCTGGAGTATCAAGAAAAGGGCGGATATGCCAGCTGATGACCTCAAGAAACTTGCCGCAACCTTTGATACCCTCAAAGATCCTATTCTGGTGATGAAGAGCCGTTCGGTGAAGCGAGGTGTTGAAGGGGCCATTGCACTTGCTCAATCGCATGGCGAGGAGGTTGATTGGGAGAAGGTTAGCTCTTCTTGTGCTCGACCTCTTTTGGAGCTGCTGGGTTTCTTTGAGAAGGCAAAGAAGTATGCGCCAGGCATTGTGTCGATTATCACTCCATCGGCAGCTTCTTTGACTTCCACGCCGTCCTCTTCGACTCATGCGGCAAGTGCTTCGATGCCTCCGCCAAGCACTGGTGCTGCCTCTTCTGCACCTTCTACCACCACGGAGCCTGCTGCTGAGGTGGCGTAGATTTAGTCTTTCCTTGTAGTCTTCTTTTCTTTTGATGTAGCGAACTCGTTAATATTTTGCCTGAAAATCAGTCAGGGAACTCTGTACTCTTTGTAAATACTTCGCCTTTATGAAATGTTGTGCTTGATTGCATTTCTGAGTTGTTTCCTCTTGTCTTTTTGCCTTCCAGCGTGAGTGTACTGGTGGACCGATGGTCGTGGTTATGGGTCGCCTCCTGCCGATGCATTTCACTCTGCGATTCCTTCTCCTCCTCGCTCTTCTTACCGATGCATTGAATACTTGTCGAGGATTTCGGACCTCGAAGGTCGTTTGTCTTTGATGAAGCGTCAGGCAAAAACTGCTATGGACCAGGCCAGCAAATCTTATGGCCTGATGAAGCAGGTATCCGTTCTTGAGGATAAAGTGTCGGGTCTGGTGGCCCAAGTTACGCATCTGAAGGAGTGTGATACTTTTCTTGTTGATTCTATCGAATCAGCTTGTGAGCAGCTGAAGTGTAAGTTTCCTGCAGACCTTCTCGAATTTCTTGCTGCTACTTTTGTCTTTGTATTTTGATGAGTTTGTGCCTTCTAGGTACTTGCTTACATCCTGCTGATGAAAACTGTCGAGTTGCCAAGTGAATTGCAGCTTTGGAGAGGGTATCGAAAGATGCGACTTCTTTGTGGGCTGACCCGCGGCGCCGCAGTGCTGTTGTTCTCCTGCAGGATCGAGCTCAACACATTGGGGAGGCCGTGGATGATTGTCAAAGATCCTTGACGACCATGTACTCCGTTAAGCTTCCCCACAATCCTCCACCGGGAAGCTTTAAGCAGCTACTTGATGTTTTCAGGTCTAGTCAACAAATTCATCGGCTGATAGAGCTTAACTTAGTGGCTGGTGCCAATTTTGCTCTTGGGTGGATACGCAAGTGGCATCCAAGGCTAAATCATAGTTCCATGTTGCTAAGTTATCCCCCAGGGGTCGTGAGGCTGCGAGTCCATATGGATGCTACGCTTCAACCGGCTAGGAGGATCATAGCTAGATTGCTTCGAGAGGATGCTGGGTTTTTCCGTGAGCACCATTACTTGAATCCCCTTGGAGTAGATGATTCGGATCAACCAATGTTGTAATGCTTTTATTGTATATATGCTTTGTATGTAGAATGCGAGAGTTTTCATTTCTGGGTCTTTCGCCAGAAGTTTTTGTTCTCAGGGCGTTTTGTGTTTAGTGTGTCCGCCGCAGTTTCGTTTGAGATATTGAAGACATGGAAACTCGAATAGGAGGAACTTTGTCTTTATTTATGCTTGTAATGTAAGATACATGGGGTGTCCCAAGAGATCCGGCCAATGACCCGTGTTCTGGATCTAGAAGGCATTGCCCTAAGATAGCTTGTGGCTTTAATAGCCTTATTTTTTCTACTCAACTTTTGCGTACTTGCTGCCTATGTTGCCGAAGTCTTTCCGTCTTCTCATGTAGCTTCCCCTGGTTCTAACGGTTGTACCCACAGTTTCTTCACTTCTGGCTCTGCTGGATGTCCTTCGAGTTGTTGTGCAGCTCCTATAGTCGCGCTTTTTGCCTTGTCTTTGGGTTCTCCATAGTTGGCCATCATGCTAAAATTTTGGGCCATCTTGTGGAATTCCTTGTCGCATAAATCCGAGAGTTCGATGCTTCCGTTTACCGTGATAATTCCGTTGGGTCCTGGCATCTTGAGTACCGGGTATGTATAGTGAGGTACTACCATGAATTGCAAAAATGCGGGTCGCCTGAGGATCGCGTGATATTGTGATGGCCAGTCCATGACTTTGAAGTCAAGCTTCTCTCTTCTGTAGTTTTTGCGATTCCCAAAGCAAACGTTGAGTGCTATTCGACCTAATGGATAATTAGCACTTCCTGGGATGATTCTGTGGAAGGAACAGTCGGTTGGTTTCAGGAACTCTAATGATATGTGCATTGCCCGGAGTGTCTTTGCGTATATAAGATTTATTCCGCTTCTTGCATCCATGAATACTCTATCGACGTCATATGTCCCAATTTGAGCTTTGAGTACCAGAGGCGTGTTTCCCGGCCAAGGTACTATTATGGGGTGATCATCCCTGCCGAATTCTATGGGTTGTTCCGACCAGTGTAAATATTCCGTTGTTGCTGGAGGCGATGTTACTGCTAGGTTAACTTGGTGAGTTATGCTCTTTTCCTCTTTGTTCGACTTTGGCACTAGTTGTATCATTGCTGTGATGTGCCCTTTGGATGGGACATATCCTCCATCATTGTCGTGTCCCTGATTTGGCTGATCTTGACCTTGAGAGGCTCCGTTGTTTACTTGTTGATCTTTTGTAGGTGCGTTGTTGGTGTTCCCGTCGTATCCTTGTCTCTTTGCTTCGGCTTGTTTGCTTATTGCTGCCTCCTGGAGTTTCAAGAACGTTGTGCAATCTTTCATTGCGTGCCTAGACACTCGTTTTCCATCGACGAACGCGGAGTGTATATGGCATGGTCCGTTTAGCATATCCTCTGGTGATGGGTTGTATTCTCTAGGTTCTCTTGTCTGAAACCTTTTTGCTGCTCCCGTAATCTTCTCTTCTGTTGCTGCGGTATCCAGAATTTCTGCGGTCATTTCCTTGATAAGTACTATCTTTGTATCCCACGGCTACTTGGTTGTGGGAGCCGTGGTTGTCGTAATTGCGGGATCTCCTCCTTTGGCCACCGTATCTGTTTCCTCTGTCGTCCTCTGGTGATCACGTTCGGTTGTTGTTGCACGCATCTTCACCGTCTGCAAATCTGTTTGCTATGTCCATTAAATTGGATACTGTCTTTGGCTTGATTCTACCCATTTATTCGACTAGGTCTCCTCGTTGTAACCCAAGCGTGAAAGCATCTATTGCTCTTTCGACTGAAACTTTGACTGCGGAGTTTTTTTGATAATGCTCCACCTTTGGATATATGACCTTAGTGTCTCATTGCGTTGCTGTACGCAGGCTTTGACTTCCTCTATCGATGCTGACCGCTTGTATGTCAACTTGAAGTTACTCATGAATTGCTTTGTGAGTTCCTCCTAGTTTCCAATTGTTCCTTTTTCTAACTTTCTCAACCATGACCTTGCTGCGCCGGTGAGGTGTAGTTGCAAGCTTTGCATTGCTGTTTCCTTTGTTCCTCCCAATATTTTCACCGCCTGTAGGTAATCCGAGAGCCATGACTTGGGCTCCTAAGATCCATCGTATTTTTGCTGATCATGGGGTAATTTAAAACCCTTGGGTACTGGCGTGGTGCGAACCCTGTGAGTAAAGCACGATGCCCCTATCTCTTTTTCGTCGTCTTCATAGTCATATGCTTTGGTGGGGGTCCTAGATCTTCGGGTTCCTCCATGCTTCGGACTTTTATGTCACCTTGGTGATGGTGTTCTGGATCGTCGGTTGCCACTTCTTTGCCGAGGACTGTTGTGACGGTGTGGTGACCTTGATTTATGCGTTCCTTTGTTGCGATGTGCCTCCTCTTCTTTTGCTGTCAATTTATTGCCTACCATCCTTAGGCCTTGCACTGCTGCTCGGTGCATGACAAGGGTATAGCTAATAGAGCCTGTTAGTTGAGTACCCCTGAGGCCCGCCGAGTTAAGCCCAAGTGTAATCCAAGTCGAGATACGAGTTCATGTCGTATACCGATATTGTAATACGTACCGGATCCCTCCCGTTCCTTGGGACCTGGCCACCTATATATAGGGGCCAGGAGAGGACGGTGAGGGACAGATTCAAAGCAAGCCAAGTTTATTCTTACGTTTACTTTCGACACAACCCATGTTTGACTGATTTACCTTCGAGTTCATCCGACGCCCTACTCCCCCGATCCTAAGTCCTTCATATTGGACATTTGTCGAGTTAACCCTTGTCAATTGGCGCCGACCGTGGGGACCAAGGGCGTTGGAATCATGAATTCGACGGCTTTTTTCGCCTTTGGCCAACAGCAATCCAGAAGTCGACGAAATCCAGATACCCTTCGGAACCATCGATTTTCAACCTCACCAGTCAAATTTCATGCAAGTCTTCAAGAGCATGGATGAAGATATGGACCTGATGATCAGAAGTCTCAACTTTCGCGTCGGATCTTTCGGTTCGATTCGCCTTTCAGATCCGGCGAAACCGGGTCCATCAGCAAGCAAGTCCAAGACAATAGCAATGTGGGAATCATCAGAATGCTCCTCCAGCGAGGTAAACTCGCCAGTCAGCTTCGCAGAAGCGGACGAAGGAAAAATTGCAGAAGGCGACGAAACCATGGAGAATTTCGACTTAGAGATGCAGCTCGAAGACCTCATGATCTGCCATGACGATACTTCAGACAAATCAACAGACACCTGGAAGACAGGATTAGAGCTTCATGAAGATGACAGTTCAAGCTTCAACAGTAAGTTCGACAATCGATACCAAGTACTCGCCATTATAGGGGACAACTCAGAAGAGCTCGATGAAAACAATAATCCTGTGCTCAACCCAGCAAATGTAAACAGAGGGGCAAATCACCTGGCAGAAGGAGAAACTACAGATTCCCTGGCAACTAGGGAGAAAATTCGACTATCAATCGACGAGTGGAGAATAATCAAAACAGCCGTGGAGCACTGCACGCCAATACCAACAAACGCAAGCAATAATATGCTTTTGGGGTACCACTATGCCTTAAGACAGCAGTCGAAGCAACTAGCGAAGGAGAGGATTGAAATACAGAAGAGAAAAGACTCAGCCATTGAGGCAAGTGATGCTTATCATAAAGCACGAAGCGATGCATCATACACGAACAGCAAAAGGCATCGTCGACATGGATCAAGGTTCGAAAACCTCGAGTATTCAGAAAGGCAAAGCCTCTCCAAAAACCTCGACTCATCTTTCTTATCAGTCGACGAGCAAGGAAACATTATACCAAAGACACCTGAAGCAGCATTGGTGGCAGCTCAAGCATACCTGCACACAACACGACCAAATCTGGGAGACCCGAGGGAACATATGCATCGGGCAGGACTACAAGGATTGAAGATGGTAGGCAACAAATTATCAGCAAAAGAAGAGGAGGCATACCGCAACAAAGGAACCCGTAAACCAAGATCACCACGCCGTCACAACAGTCCTTGGCACAGAAGTGGCAGTTGACGATATAGAACACAATCACCAGGGCGACATAAACGTCCAAAGCATAGAGGAACCCGAAGATCCAGGACTCCCAACAAAGCATATGACTACGAAGACGACAAAAAGGAGATGGGGGCGTCATGCCTTACTCATAGGGTTCGCACCATGCCAGTACCCAAGGGTTTCAAACTACCCCATGATCAGCAAAAATATGATGGATCTCAGGAGCCATAGTCATGGCTCTCGGATTATCTACAAGCAGTAAAAATACTGGGAGGAACCAAGGAAACAGCAATGCAAAGTTTGCAATTACACCTCACCGGCGCAGCAAGGTCATGGTTGAGCAAATTAGAAAAAGAAACAATTGGAAGCTGGGAGGAGCTCACAAAGCAATTTACGAGCAACTTCAAATCGAAATATAAACGGCCAGCATCCATAGAAGAAGTCAAAGTCTACGTACAGCAACACAATGAGACATTAAGAGCGTATATCCAAAGGTGGAGCATTGATGGCTGGCGTGTAGTTGATGATGATGATTATAACCAGTCAGTTGGGAACCCCAAGCGGAAGGTGTGATGAGCACAGCAGCAAGTTTTTCCCTCAGTTAGAAACCAAGGTTTATCAATCGAAGAAGAAAAAGCCAATACGACTGAAGGTGATGCTTGCAAGCTTCGCGACAGCTCCAGACAATTTATATGGCGCCTCGTCCAAGCTTTGCTTTGCGAGCAGCAATGTGGAACCTACACACAACACAACCAAGTACTTTGTTCCCAACTTACGATGAGGTTGTCAATCTCACCGGTTTGCTTGAAACAAAGGGTATGAGCATATCGAGTGGAAAACAGTAGAAGTATGCGAGTAAAGTAAACAGTGCGAGTAAAGTAAATAGGTGATAGCAATATGATGGAAATAGGACCGGGGTCCACAGTTCACTAGTGGTGTCTCTCCATAAGATAAATAACACATGCTGGGTAAACAAATTACAGTTGGGCAATTGATAGAATAAAGATAACGTGATATGTCAAGAAGATCACTATGCGATTTACTCTGGGCATTACAACAAAATACATAGACCGCCATCCAACTGCATCTATGACTAATAATCCACTCACGGGGATATCATCCGGACACCCCATGAGTATTAAGTTGCGAACAACAGATAATTGCATTAAGCAAAGTGTGTAATGTAAACAAAGCATATGCCCTCAAGCATATGAATGTTGTTTTCTCCCTAGTGGCAACAACACATCTACAACCTTAGAGGTTTCTGTCACTCCCCCAGATTAAATAGAGGCATAAACCCAACTATCGAGCATAAATACCCCTCTTGGAGTTATTAGCAACTACTCGGCCAAGATAGCTACTAACAACGGAGAGCATGCAAGATCATAAACAACATAGAGATAACATAAGATATATTTCAGTATAGCAACTCAATCATAACACCAATATTCATCGGATCCCAACAAAGACAACATGTAGAATTACATAACGGTGATCTCAATCATGTAGGGCAGCTCATGAGATCTAAACATGAAGCACATGGTGGAGAAGACAACCATCTAGCTACTGCTATGGACCCATAGTCCAAGGTAGACTACTCACTCATCGCTCCGGAGGCAAGCATGGCGATGAAGAAGACCTCCGGTGGCGATTCCCCTCTCCGGCAGGGTGCCGGGAAGAGCTTCTGGACCCTCCCGATCTCAGGTCGACGACGGCGGCGGATCGCGATGTGTTTCTAGAAAATTGATCGGGTACTTAGGTTTTTCCCGTCGGGGGGTCTTTATAGGCGAAGGGGCAACGTCAGAAGTGGACCGAGGTGGTCTCACACATAGGGGGCGCGGCCAGGGGCTGGGCCGCGCCACCCTGGTGTGTGGGGCCCTCGTGGCCCCACTCCGTCTCCTCTTCGGTTCTCTGGAAGCTCCGGTGGATTTCTGGACGTTTGGCCTTTATTTCATCCAATTCCGAGAATATTTCCTGTGTAACATTTCTGAAACACAAAAATAGCAGAAAACAGGGAACTGGCACTGTGGCGACTTGTTAATAGGTTAGTTCCGGAAAATGCATAAAAGTGCCACGAAGTGTAACAAAACATTAGGCAAATGGTGTAAAAACAAGCATGGAGCATAAAAAATTATAGATACGTTGGAGACGTATCAAGCATCCCCAAGCTTAACTCCTCCTCGTCCTCGAGTAGGTAAGTGATAACAAAAGAAATAATTTTTGAGGTGACATGCACCTACACAATCTTGATCATATATGTAAGCATTGTGAGCTGGGATCATAAGAACTTAAAACATGGGCATGAAAGATATAATCTTGACAATAAAACTTAGGAACCACGTTATAACATGAAAAAGAACACAAACAAAAGATCATGAAAATGAAACAATAAAAGTCAAACGTCTGTTCAAATCATAAGGAAAAACATACAAATGGTTTTCAGCTTGTCCTTCATGGAGAGCAAAACATAAATGCATAGGACACCTTCAAGTTTAAGAGGGCGACTAGATACAAATAATTTAAGAATAAGTGAAACCAACAATATGAATCAATCAATGAAAACTTTGGGACAATGCACATTATACTAAGAATGACAACTATGCTCTCTTAATGGTGCATAAAGATAGAAGGTGGTGACTCAACATAAAAGTAAAAGAAAGGCCCTTCGCAGAGGGAAGCAGTGACAAGGGTATAGCTAATAGAGCCCGTTAGTTGAGTGCCCCTAAGGCCCGTATAGCTAGGCCCAATTGTAAATGATAGTCGAATACGAGTTCCTACCGTATGTCAATATTGTAATCTGTATCGGACCCTACCCGATCCTCGAGACCTGGCCACCTATATAAAGGGGCCAGGAGGGGACGGTGTAGGCCAGATTGAAAGCAAGCCAGGTTAAACACCCAAGTTTACTTTCGACGCATACCTATTTCGACTAACTTTACCTTCGAGTTCATCTGATGCCCTATCTCCCCGATCCTAAGTCCTTCATCTAGGACATTTGTCGAGTTAACCCCTCGTCAATTGGCGCCGACCGTGGGGATCTGGGCGTTGGAATCATGAACTCGACGGCTTTTTCGCTTTTAGCCAACAGCAGTTCAGAACTCGACGGAAATCAAGAGATGGAGTTAACCATTGAAAATCTGAGCATCATTATAGGGCCATCGGGTTCATCCCGCCTCTCGGATTCGACGAAATCAGATCCGTCGGCAAATAAGCCCGAAACAGAGGAAACATTGGAATCATCAGAAGACTCTTCCAGAAAGGTAAACTCGCCGGTCAGCTTCGACAAAGCACCAATCGCAGAAGGCGACAAAATTCGGGAAAATTTTGACTCAGAAGAAAGAACGTGCCAGACGCACAACAAAGCAAAGGACTCCGCCGGGGGAAGCAGCGGCGTCGCCAAAGTGCATCAGTTATGCGTTATTATCACTGAAGCAGAAGAAGAAAACAACAGCGAAGGAAGTAAAAAGGTCGACAAGCAAGTCGACAAAATAAAAGAACACAACAAAAAGGAAAAGGAGAAAGTCCACGTTTCGGCTGGCGAATGGAGAATGATCAAATCAGCTATCAATCATGGTACAGAAGTACCCGAAGGATCGAGAAGAGAAGTTCTAATGGGCTATCAGTATGCATTATACCAACACAGGAAGAAACTAAGGGAGGAAAGAGACATGGTTTTTCAAGACAATAACAGTGTATCAAGGGAGGAGTACTGGGAAGACTATAATGAAGATTCAGAGTACAGCAGAGAAAGGCACGGAGACCCAAAGCACAATAGAAGGGTAATGGCGCGCAGCGAAGAAGAAAGGTACTCAAGGAGCCCTACCCCACAGTCAGAAGAGGAGGAAGACGACTTCATACAAGAAACGCCAGAAGCAGCATTGGTCGCAGCACAAGCGTATTTACTAACTACAAGGCCAGAACCTGGGGACCCGCGAGAAGATAGGCACCAAGCCGCGATACGAAGTCTTGGAATAGTGGAAAGCAAGATCAGGGAAAAAGGCCCAGAAGCAAAGTCGACAAGCTGCAAGGAAAAGGAGAAGTTCAGATACAACTTCACAGATAACGAGTACAGCGAGTCATCAGAAGAGGAAAGGCGACAGAAGAGGAAAGAGGACGCAAGAAATATAATAGCGCAAACTCGAGTAAACAAATCACGTCATGCTTGGAGGGAAGAAAATTATGAAGACGACGATAAAGAGATGGGTGCGTTATGCTTTACCCGCAGGGTTCGCAAAACGCGGGTACCCAAAGGATTCAAACTGCCACACGACCAACATAAGTATGATGGGTCACAAGAACCTACCCTATGGTTATCAGACTATCTGCAAGCAGTACAGATACTAGGGGGAACAAAGGCGACTGCAATGCAAAGTTTGCAGCTACACCTCACCGGCGCAGCACGGTCCTGGTTGAATACCCTACCCAACGAATCCATCGGAAGTTGAGGGGAACTCGAAAGTCAATTCGCACGAAATTTTCGTTCAACATATAAGCGCCCAGCATCACTGGAGGAAGTCAAAGCGTGCGTGCAGGGGAAAGGCGAAACTCTACGTTCGTATATAGAACGCTGGAGTACAATCAAAAACTCAGCAGAGGACGTCTCCGACGAACGAGCAATAGACGCCTTTACGGCCAGACTTCGTCGCTCAGATCTCGTGGAAGAAATAGGAAGAACAAGACCTACGACAGTAGCCGAGTTAATGGAACAAGTCAACAAATTCGCTGATGGAGAAGACGCATACAATAATAAAAGAGGACGTTCACCAGAAGTCGACATAATAAGCAGACAGAGGAGACGATACCGCAGCAGGGGTAACCAAGAAAGGCGAAGTCAGGTAGCCGCGGGCTACGTAGTAGAAGAAGAGGAAGGATATGAAAGTAGGAGGTTTCAAGCAAAAGGAGTAGAAAAATCAAGATACTCCAGTCCTTCGGCTGAGGATATGCTATATGGACCTTGTCGAATCCACTACGCATATCTCGACGGGAAAAGAGTCTCAAATCATCAGATGAAGGATTGTAGAACATTCCTAAGGCTGCAAAGTGCCATGGGCTCAGGTCAAGGAGGGAGGCAAGGAGAAAAACACAGAAGTCAGGGATATCAAATGCAAAGGCTAGCAAGGCACTTAGAGTCAAAAGTTTACATATCAGCCATGATTCAACCGGTGCCCAAATCAAAGAAAGAGCGAAAGAGCATATCCTGGCAAGTAAACCTAGCAATATCATTACCACCAGCTACCACAGAGTACCTACGGTGGTCAGAACAACCAGTTAAGTTCAGTAGAGCAGACCACCCGAGGAAAGTTCCTAGGCCAGGCCACTCGCCTATGGTTTTAAAGGCGCAAATAGGAGGGTACGACATCGGAAGAGTGTTCATGGATGCAGGGAGTGGCATAAACTTAATATATGCTAGAACCCTAAAGGCAATGTGCATCTCGCTGACGAGTCTGAAGCCAACAGATTGCTCTTTCCACGGAATAGTACCAGGAGCCGCAAACTACCCTTTGGGAAGAATAGAACTCGATGTCTGTTTTGGCAGTAGCGGCAACTACCGAAGAGAGAAGCTGGAATTCGAAGTTATGGACTGGCCGTCACAATATCATGCAATCCTGGGGCGCCCAGCATTTGCAAAATTCATGGCAGTACCACATTACGCGTATCTTACGTTAAAAATTCCAGGGCCTAAATGAACAATTACAGTACAAGGGAGCTTTGAAGTAGCCAACACATGCGACATAGAATTCAACAGGATGACGCAAACCTTCAGCATGACAGCGGAATATGAGACGTTAAAAGGAGAAACGGATCATAATGTGCTACCCGACGTTGGGCGATCCCTACCAGATCAGGCTTTCGACACAACACAGGACTCGAAGAAAATCCAGGTCCACCCTACAGATCCAAACAAGACGACATCAATTGCGGTGAACTTGGATCCCGCATAGGAAGGCGCGCTCATCGAGTTCCTCCGTGAGCGCTGGGAAATCTTCGCCTGGTGTCCCTCGGACATGCCAGGGGGTCCCAGGGAACTCGTCGAGCATGCATTAAATGTAGATCCCAAGGCAAAACCAGTCAAGCAACCATTGAGACGATTTGATGAACCTAAAAGGAAGGCGATAGCGTCAGAATTGCACAGGCTAGAAAATGCCGGATTTATCAGAGAAATCAAAACTTCGAGTTGGGTTTCGAACCCAGTCATAGTACCCAAGAAGAACACAGACGTACAAAGAGTATGTGTCGACTACACATCTCTCAATAAGCATTGTCCAAAGGATCCTTTCCCTCTACCCCGCATCGATCAGATAATCGATTCCACAGCGGGATGCGCGAGGCTTTTATTTTTGGACGCATATTCTGGTTACAATCAGATCAAATTGAAGAAAGAAGACGAAGAAAAAACGGCCTTCATCACACTATACGGAGTGTTTTGCTACCAAGTAATGCCGTTTGGCCTAAAAAATGCAGGAGCAACTTATCAACGGATGATGCAAAATTGCCTCAGAAGTCAAATAGGACGCAATATCCAAGTCTACATTGATGATGTAGTCATCACCACAAGAGAAGAGAAATCTTTAATCAGCGACTTGGCAGAAACCTTCGACAACCTGAGAAGGTACAAGCTTAAGCTCAACCCGACAAAGTGTTCCTTTGGCGTATCAGCGGGACAACTTTTGGGGTTCTTGGTATCAACACGAGGAATAGAGGCAAACCCAGAGAAGATTCAAGCAATCTTAACAATGGGGAAACCCACGAAACTACACGACGTACAGAAACTCGCAGGACGCGTCGCGGCTCTAAGTCGCTTCGTTGCTCGACTGGGGGAGAAGGCGCTTCCTTTTTATGCACTTATGAAGAAGTCAGACGATAAATTTGAATGGACAGAAGAAGCAGACGCAGCGTTTGCACAGTTGAAAAAAGTGCTTTCCACGCCACCAGTGCTGGTCGCACCAAAAGAAAAAGAACCACTACTATTGTACATCGCCGCAACTCGTCAGGTGGTGAGTACAGTATTGGTAGTCGAAAGAAGCGAAGAAGGAAAAGCCCATGGCGTCCAGATGCCGGTATATTTCATCAGTGAAGTGTTATCTCCAACAAAACAGAGGTACCCGCACTATCAGAAGTTGGCATACAGTGTTTTCACAACCGCACGTAAACTGCGACAGTATTTTGCGGTGCACCCGATTATAGTGGTCAATGAGGCGCCACTGTCGAGTATATTAAACAATCCTTCAGCAACAGGACGTGTCTCTTTGTGGGGAATCGAGTTGTCTCCCATGGACATCACGTACGAAAAAAGGAAGGCGATCAAGTCGCAAGTCTTGCCAGATTTTACGCCAGAGTGGCTGGAGTTGCAAAGCACGGGACCACCAGACTTATCCAGTGTTTGGACAATGTACTTCGACTGTTCTAAGAGATTCCAAGGCGCAGGCGCAGGAGTAGTTTTGATATCGCCTCATGGCGACAAATTGAAGTATGTCTTAAGGATGAGCTTTCCACAGGCTTCGAATAATGAAGCAGAGTACGAGGCTTTGTTGCACGGAATGAAGATGGCTAAAGCATGTGGAGCAACTCGGCTAAAAATATTTGGAGATTCCAACCTTGTTGTCCAGCAAGTTATGAACAGATGTGACACAATCAATGACAACATGATGGCCTACAAGAATTTGTACCACTATCTAGAAGGAACGTTCGATGGATGCGAAGTCTCGCACATAAGTAGGAACAGTAATGAAGAAGCCGATAATTTAGCAAATATCGGGTCACAGTGTTTACCCGTGCCGTCCGGCGTATTTTGGGAGGAAATAGTGGAAAGATCAATAAAAAGTGAAAAAAGTTCGACTACTACAGCAGGCTCGGGGGCTACGTTGGAACTGGAGGAGGTCGTGATGATAGAAGAAACATGGATGCAGCCATATCTTGCATACATGATAAATAAAAAATTACCAGAAGATGCAGTGGAGGCCAAGAGGATAACTCGAAGATCGAAAGCGTTTGTCGTGTTGCAGGGGAAATTATACAAGAAGAGTATTACCGGCGTTTTGCAGCGTTGTGTAACGCCCCAAGAAGGACAAACAATACTAAAAGATATACACGGCGGAGTATGCGGCCATCATGCTAGCAGCAGAGCAATAGCGGCAAAAGCTTTCCGAGCAGGATTCTATTGGCTAACAGCCATCAAAGACGCAAAAGATATAGTTCGAAAGTGCGAAGCATGTCAAAGATTTGCATCTAGACCGCATGCACCAGCAGCGGAGCTACAAACAATACCATTGTCTTGGCCCTTTGCGCAATGGGGCCTCGATATGGTGGGAAAGTTGCACAAATCCTGGCCAGGAGGGCATGTTTACATGCTAGTGACAGTCGATAAATTTACAAAGTGGGTGGAAGCGGCCCCGGTAACAACTCAAGATTCTACAGCAGCAATCAGCTTCATCAAGTCAATAGTATTCCGTTTTGGTGTACCATATAGCATCATCACAGACAACGGGACAAATTTCACTTCAAAGGAATTCAAGAGTTACTGCGACGGACTAGGGATCAGGCTCAAATTCGCATCTGTGGCGCACCCGAAGACGAACGGGCAAGTCGAAAAAGCCAATGGCCTAATATGTAGTGGGATAAAAAAGAGGCTCTTAGCACCTCTCGAGAAAGCCAAGAGCGCTTGGGTAGAAGAATGGCCCTCCGTTCTTTGGAGCCTAAGAACTACGCCTAACGCAGCAACTCAAGAAACTCCTTTCTTCCTGGTCCATGGCACAGAAGCCGTGCTTCCAGTCGAAGTTACACACGAGGCCCCAAGAGTGACAACATACGACGAGACAACATCGACAAAAGCACTGCAGAACGATGTCGATGCACTGGATGAAGCAAGGGATAAGGCATTAGAAAGAGCCACGCAGTATCAACAGAGTCTACGAAACTACCACAGTAGTCGAGTTCGTCCACGATCCTTCGTGGTGGGAGACCTAGTTTTGCGACGCAGGCAAGACAGCCATGGCAAATTGGAGTCCCCTTGGGTGGGACCCTACATCGTCACAGAAGTAATTCCAGGAGGAGCATATCGACTACAAGACAAGAAGACAGGAAAAGACGAGAGTAATCCATGGAATGCGGAGCAGCTACGACGTTTTTATGCGTAGACTAAATCTAGTGGTATCATTAAATTCGAGTTAACCTTCTGAACCCAGAACATGAGGCCATAGGTCGGGTTCTTTGGGTTAAACTCGACAAAATTGTACAAGTATTTATACTTCTCCGCTCGGGGGCTTCAACCCTCGGGTCGTATGAACGAAATTTCTATCGCGACATGGAGACCTTTTTCACTGTAAAGGTTGTGTAGACAACCCAATAATATTCAAACAATTTGGTTCACAAACGAACCTGATATTATTCATACCAATTGGTTTGCAAAGAACCCGATATATCTCAAGCATACCTCAGAACAGTAACTTGTTTTCATGGTGCTAGTAAAACCATCAAAGTAGAGTACGAATATTCATTACAGATAAACACGGCGGCAAGGACATTGTCAAGCGAAATTACATAAAAAGAAGATCCTAATGGAAGTGGACTTCAGCTTCGTACTTCTTCTGGCACTGGGTGCCGTCATAGATCTTCACGTCGAACTTCGACGTGCCGATGTGGAAGTCGAAGGCCATGAAGAAGCCTTGGTGGATGTCGTGATCTTCTGCAAATTGTGACCAGCCACCCCTCAAGTACTGCTCACCATCGCCGTCATACCAAACCTCTACCTCGTATGGAGTCCCACTGCCAGACTGTTCATGGAGAACCGCTTCTCGCAGCTCCCGCCCATCCATGAACTTGGTGAAATTCAGCGGCACGCGCTGAATTTCGCGGCACTGTGCCATAGCAATGCAGAAAAAAGAAAAGATTCGGGGAGAAGCAGCAGGAGCAGCGGAAGCAGCAGGAGGAGGGACGCTTGAACCTGGGGCAGCGCCAGTCACTTTGGCCTTATTTTTGCTCCCAGGTGGGCGACCGGGACGGC
Source organism: Dactylis glomerata (assembly GCA_007115705.1). Taxonomy (NCBI): domain Eukaryota; kingdom Viridiplantae; phylum Streptophyta; class Magnoliopsida; order Poales; family Poaceae; genus Dactylis; species Dactylis glomerata. The sequence continues at coordinate 7,703,116 of QXEO01000298.1, forward strand.
GCTTGGCTAGAACGGCCAGTGACGATCCTGTGGCGGCCGGAGTTGCATTGTTCTTGGTTTTGCTTCCATGAGGGCGACCTCGACCTCGGGGCGCCACCGGAGAGCCAAGGTTCAGACGAGAACCATCTGCATCAGCCATGTGGACAAAGGAAAAAGGAAAACCCTAGATGGAGGGAGAAGATGATGCGGCAGAGGAGGAATCTGATTAGGGTTTTTACCCTTGCTAGAGGGTGCTTTATTTATAAGCACGTATTATCGGGCCCCCGTGCTAAAGCAAGGCCCGTAAACATATTTTACAATAGGAGTTAAATTCTGCACACAGCAGACGATAATACCAAAGAGACAAAACAAGAAGAGGAGACTGTGGTCGCATGATATGAAAACCTCGACTTGGACTTGGGGGCTTGCAAACAGTAGACGTTAACAGGAGGAAGAAGAACTGAACTTTGAGCCTATGCTTGGTTACAAGTATCCAAACATAGCCTCGGGGGCTACTCCCATCGGGAGCGCTGAGCGCGCACCCGATAGAGGATGAGACAATCAATAGTGCAGATGAAGAAAGATTGTCATACAAACTTCGACAACATAGTCGACGAAATATAAAGAGATTACTCCCATCGGGAGCGAAGAAGTTAATTTAAAGTCCGAAATTCTTTGATTTTATCAGTCAAAAACTTGGCTGCGACATAAGATTCTCGAGTTGCGTTATCGCAACGAAACTCGAATGCCGTGATTTTTCACGAAGGTAAGACCCCGGGATCCGTCCTGTGTGGCCTGGTATACGCACATGGATGCGCTCTGCTGGTATGTATCCGTGTCTACGACAAGAAGAAAATCCTGGTGGACGCACTAGGTACCCTGAGAATCACTGGGATTCATTCTTTGTAAGTCCTAAATGCGGCAAAAGAGTGGATTTGACCGGTATCCCGAATTCAAGTCCAAGGGGATTGAATTTGAAGTAGGTGACAAGTATCTGTTCCGGCAGTTATCTGACCTCTTGATCCGTCAGAGTTGTCAGGCTTGTTCATCAAAACCCCTTGCAAAATAATATCATGAAAATAAGTCGAAAGACCAAGTCGAAGATTTGAAGATAAGAAGAAGTCGAAGAAATGATCAAGTCAAATATTTAAAGATTAGAGATTCAACCCGAATCTGCAATTCTGGTAGAATCTCAGGGGCTACTGACAAGGGTATAGCTAATAGAGCCCGTTAGTTGAGTACCCCTAAGGCCCATATAGCTAGGCCCAATTGTAAATGATAATCGAATACGAGTTCCTACCGTATATCGATATTGTAATCTGTATCGGACCCTACCCGATCCTCGAGACCTGGCCACCTATATAAAGGGGCCAGGAGGGGACGGTGTAGGCCAGATTGAAAGCAAGCCAGGTTAAACACCCAAGTTTACTTTCGACGCATACCTATTTCGACTAACTTTACCTTCGAGTTCATCTGACGCCCTATCTCCCCGATCCTAAGTCCTTCATCTAGGACATTTATCGAGTTAACCCCTCGTCAAGCAGTGATTGCAAGTTTTATAACCATCAAAAATTATGGTACTTACCGGCTTTGAGCTCTCATTGCCCCCATCATAAGCATCTTGAATGGTTAATGTTAATGCGAGAACAATTATGATGCATATGCTTGACAAATCATATGTCAAAAACATCGTGTCCCATGAATACGAGTACCCAAACCTCATGCTACTTTACTTAGAGTCCCAAGCAAGGCTCTTGTCATTGTAAGTATATATGTATCATCGAGAACCGCCAACGGGGTACCTCCGTGCCCGATGACATGGAACAAGCCCACATCAAAATGACAGGACAAGCAGATAATGAACACCTCGACATCTCTTTTATTTACCATTTGTTTAGCTTTTTATTTTGAGATGTGTCGTCGAATGTCCACTATGGGCATGCTGCAAATTTCTACCATGAATTATGCATGGCTTAGATTGGCGGCCCAGGCGTTTCCCTAACACATATACAAACTCCATGATCCCCACAAGATTCCCAATTCATTTCACACCGCAGGCATCCATAAACAAAAGATCACGATATCAACTCAAATAAGAAGTGCAATGTTGAAAGCTTGCCCCATGATGGCATGGCTGGGCTAGTCTCCAACTTACAACTTGCAAGCATAACAACTCAACATAAGAGACCACAATGTCAAAATTTTAAGAACAAGAAAAAGTAAAGTGTGCCTTCCGGTTTGTGAGAGCTTTACTGACCAATTTTCGCATAACACTTGTAAGAGTTTAATTTGAAGAGATAATAAAAGCAAGTCAAATTTACTTGGAATAGAAAATTGCTAATAGGTATGTATGGAGGACACTTTAGAAAACTTGGTTTTTAGGATTTGGATGCATGAGTAGAGCTCATACTCAGTACAAGGCGAGGGCTAGCAAAAGACTGGGAGCGACCAACTAAGAGAGCAATAATGGCCATAATCATGCAAAGCGACAAAGCAACATTAAAAGAAGCATAAGATGGCATCAAAAGTCAAAAACTAAATGATCATAGAGGCTATTGGCGACTTTGTAAGAGTCTAACATGTGTGAGCATGCGCCAAGTCAACCCAAATAAAGCATCAAGGAGAAAACCAAAATAATGCTTCCAAGCAATATAAACAACGCATGATTTTTTCAAAGGCTCATTAAGAAATCTGAGTTATTTGAGACAAGTCATGCTACAGCAAAACCACTAAGCATACTATCAAAAAATACATCAAGCATGACATGAAAAAGCCTAAGCCGCAGTCTACACAAGCTCCTTCTTGTACCACTTTTTTGCATAAAGCTTTTTCTCTTTTCCAACACCATTCGAACCTTTTTTAATCCAACTCTTTTGATGAAAACCAACATGGTCTAGAGGCAAAAATACACCTTGATAAATAAATATAAGAAGATCTGAATGCAAATCAAGGCGAAAACGAAAACCAAAAGCAGTAGCAGAAAAAGAAGAACACTCGGTTTTTGATAAGAGTGAAAACTAGAGCGTTCCTGGCAAATGAAAAGCAAGGCAACTTCTCCAAAAGAAATTTGTTGGGGTCCAACCATTTATTGCAGCAAACAAAACAAAACTAATAATGAAAACTAAAACAACTGACGCTCCAAGAAAAACACATAGTGCATGAAGCAATAAAAATATAGTGTCTTGAAAGGTGACCTAATTTTTGCCGATGAAGAAGGGGTGCCTCGGGGGCATCCCCAAGCTTTGACGCTTGTACTTCTTGGATATTTCTTGGGGTAATGCATGGGCATCCCCAAGCTTGAGCTTTTGTCCATTCTTCAACTCATCTCATCATTCTCCAATCCCTACACTTGAAAACTTCCTTCATACAAAACTAAACACAAATCTATTAGCAACATTAGTGTAAGCATAACATATAATCAACCTCTTTTGCTTCAGGTTTCAACCCAAAAACCACCACATATAAAGTATATACTACTGTAGCAATTTCCCCAAAAGTTCCGTGATCAAAAGAACTTGAAAAGAAAGCGATAAAGCGGCAAAAACGAATAGTGGCAGAAATCTGTCAAAACAGAACAACTGATAAAGGCCGATTTTTAAGGGGTTTTCTGTTGCTCAAATCAAAAAGTGTTAAACAAATGAAAGTTTGGATATAACCTGGGGCATATGCAAAAGAAATTGCAGGTCCAAAAGATATACAGAGAATTTTTACGAATTTTTACGGTGCAGCACCGAAAACAGTTTCAGGACAGCAACATCCCCAAATCTTTACCTCACTCGAATTAGAGGCTTCTCTTGGCACAACAATAAAATAAAAATGATAAGGAGAGGTCATTATAGTAGTAATGACTTCCAAGACTCAAATAAAATAAAAAGTACTGAAAAGAAAACATTGGGTTATCTCCCAAGAGTGCTTTTCTTTAACGCCTTTGAGCTAGGCGCAGAAAATTGCGAATCAAGTAACATCAAGAGATGAAGCATCAAGCTCATAATTTGCTCTAAGAATAGAGTCAAAAAGTAATTTCTTTATTTTCCTAGGGAAGTGTTCCATACCTTTCTTGAGTGGGAATTGATATTTGATGGTGCCTTCTTTCATATCAATAATGGCACCTACAGTCCAAAGAAAGGGTCTTCCCAAAATAATAGGACATGAAGCATGGCATTCAACATCCATAACGAGAAAATCAACGGGAACAAGGTTATTGTTAACCATAATAAGAACATCATTAATCCTTCCCAAAGGTTTCTTCTTAGCAACATCAGCAATAGGAACATCATAATAACATTTTTCAAGAGGTGGTAAATCAAGCATATCATTAATTTTTCAAGGCATGATAGAAATACTAGCACCTAGATCACATAAAGCATGGCAATCAAAACCATTAACATGCATATCAATGATGGGTTCCCAGCCATCTTCTAACTTCTTGGGAATAGAAGCTTTTTGTTGCAATTTTTCATCCCTAATTTTCATGAGAGCATTGGTAATGTGCTTAGTAAAAGCAATATTTAAAGAACTAGCATTGGGAGTCAAAGCAAGCTTTTGCAAGAACAAAATTACTTCAGATATATTACAGCCATCAACATCAAAATCATTAAAGGAAATAGAGTTATCATCTCCTACACTCCGAAAAATTTCAGCACTCTTTTGAGAAAAAGTTTTGGCAGTTTTAGGCTTTTTAACACAAGGAGTGGGAGTTTTCTCTACACCAATCAAAGTAAGAGGATTGCTAGCATTAGGAACAACATCATTAGAGGTAGTAATAGTACAAACTTTCATATTCCTAGCAATCTCATCCTCTCTTTCCCATCTAGCATGCAATTCTGCTAACAATCTAACATTTTCATCAATTCCAACTTGAATAGCATTAGCAGTAGCAAAAGGATCAGGCTTAGCGGACATTCTGTTAACCAAAGAGGGTTGCACATTAGACAAAGATGAAATATCGGTTTCGGCTTTGGAAACCTTAGCTTGCAATTCAGGAATAGCCTTGTTTAAATTTTCAAGTTGATGACTAATAGTCCTCAACAGAGCTGATTGCTCCTCCATAGTCTTAGTAAACAACTTATTTTGCTCATATTGCATTTGCATAAAATTCTTGGTAGCCTTTTCAAGCTCTAAACACCTCTCTTCACTAGGCATTTTAGGTCTACCAAGATAGCCATTTTCACCATTAGAGGGAAACGGCCTATTGTTGTTACTAGCAAAATTGTTCCTATAAGCATTGTTGTTAAAATTATTGTTTCTAATGAAGTTCACATCAACATGCTCTTCTTGAGCAACCAAAGAGGCTAAAGGAACATTATTAGGATCAACATGAGTCCTATCATTAGCAAGCATAGCCATAATGGTATCAGTCTTATCACTCAAAGAAAAGGTTTCCTCAACAGAATTTACTTTCTTACCTTGTGAAGCTCTCTCGGTGTGCCATTTGGAATAATTTACCATCATGTTGTCAAGTAGCTTTGTTGCGGCGCCCAAGGTAAGGGACATAAAAGTGCCTCCAGCAGCTGAATCCAATAGGTTCCTCGAAGAAAAATTCAGTCCTGCATAAAAGGTTTGGACAATCATCCAAGTAGTCAGTCCATGAGTGGGGCAATTCTTTATCATAGGTTTCATTCTTTCCCAGGCTTGAGCAACGTGTTCATTATCAAATTGACTAAACTTCATAATATTGCTACGCAAAGATATAATTTTAGCAGGAAGATAATATCTACCAATAAAAGCATCCTTACACTTAGTCCATGAATCAATACTATTCTTAGTCAAAGATAGCAATCAATCTTTAGCTTTTCCTCTCAAAGCAAAAGGAAACAACTTGAGCTTAATAATATCACTTTATACATCCTTATTGATGAGGGGTTAACTCGACAAATGTCCTAGATGAAGGACTTAGGATCGGGGAGATAGGGCGTCGGATGAACTCGAAGGTAAAGTTAGTCGAAATAGGTATGCGTCGAAAGTAAACTTGGGTGTTTAACCTGGCTTGCTTTCAATCTGGCCTACACCATCCCCTCCTGGCCCCTTTATATAGGTGGCCAGGTCTCGAGGATCGGGTAGGGTTCGATACAGATTACAATATCGACATATGGTAGGAACTCGTATTCGACTATCATTACAATTGGGCCTAGCTATATGGGCCTTAGGGGTACTCAACTAACGGGCTCTATTAACTATACCCTTGTCAGTAGCCCCTGAGATTCTACCAGAATTGCATATTCGGGTTGAATCTCTAATCTTTAAATCTTTGACTTGATCATTTCTTCGATTTCTTCTTATCTTCAAATCTTCGACTTGGTCTTTCGACTTATTTTCATGATATTCTTTCGCAAGGGGTTTTGATGAACAAGCCTGACAACTCTGACGGATCAAGAGGTCAGTTCACTGCCGGAACAGATACTTGTCACCTACTTCAAATTCAATCCCCTTGGACTTGAATTCGGGATACCGGTCAAACCCACTCTTTTGCCGCATTTAGGACTTACAAAGAATGAATCCCAGTGATTCTCAGGGTACCCAGTGCGTCCAGCAGGATTTTCTTCGCGTCGTATACACGGATACATACCAGCAGAGCGCATCCATGTGCGTATACCAGGCCACACAGGACGGATCCCGGGGTCTTACCTTCGTGACAAGTCACGGCATTCGAGTTGCGTTGCGATAACGCAACTCGAGAATCTTATGTCGCAGTCAAATTTTGACTGAAAATATTCGGGTTTCTTCAACCATAAAACTCGCTCCCGATGGGAGTAACACTCCTGCACTCCTCCAACTCTAATGCTTTATCAAGAAATATCGTCGGGTGCGCGATCAGCGCTCCCGATGGGAGTAGCCCCCGAGGCTATAGTCGAAAAAGACTTTTTCGAGTATAGGCTCAAAATATAGTGTAGTCCATCATACTTCAACTCAAGATACTTCAACTTCGAGATACTTCAACTGGAAATACTTTTAAGAACATCTTGTCATCGAATACTAATCAACCACTTCAGAGAAAAGTTGTATTCACCATTCTTGAAAATAGTAGCCCCCATGGCTATAATCGAAACTCCTTCATATATAATCTTGTGCACCTATTTTGCACTTGTCGGTGCCATCTTTCTTCTTTCTTATATTATCTTCTTTATGACATCAATGAGTACGTCACTCTGTACCATTGCGAACCGTTGCGTGGGCAGTACTGTAAATTTCTTAATTTTTGACCGTTAGTGGGCTTACGGTTTCCAATCTTTGCGCCACATCTCAGCCCACGATCCTTCTCTCAAAAGATATATAAGGGGGATCGTGGGGAATTTTACTGTTTACCAGCTCTTTCTCTCCGCCACCGCCGCCATTGTCGATCTTGCCTCCTTCTCCTTTCGTGCATAGCCCCTAGGCACAGATTTGATAGATGCGCGTGAAGCACCTAGCGAGCAAGAACGCCATGGCCAAGGGAAAATCGAATGCTGCGACCAGCTGGGTGACCTCTGCCATCACGAAGAAGGAGGTGGAGAAGGCCCGGACGGACGGCCTCATCTCCGCCCAAGATTCGATCAAGTTTCCAAGCACGGAGTGGATCCCGGAGCCCCCTAGTGGTTATCGGGTAATGTTCCTTGCTTTCCTCCTCCGTGGTCTTTCTCTTCCTGCCCACGAGTTCCTTCGTGGACTTCTCTTTGTTTATGGTGTGCAGCTTCACCAACTCACACCGAACTCTCTTCTGCACATTGCGTGTTTCGTGACTCTTTGCGAGTCATTCTTGGGCATTGATCCCCACTTTCTTCTCTGGAGGTCAATCTTTCAGCTCCGCCCCAATGTTGCTTTGGCTAGAAAACCCGAACTGGGCGGAGCCGTCGTTTCTGTGCGCCCTGAAGCACAATACCTTGAATTTTCCATGGCCGCATCTGTCCAAGGGTGGAGGACAAAGTGGTTCTATATCAAGGACCACAAATCCTCTCCTGAAGATGAATATGGCCTACCTCCTTTTGATGCTTCCCAGGAGGTTAAGAAATTGGTGTCGTGGGATACGCTCCCCTCAGATGCGGAAGTCGAACAAATTCTTCCTCTTCTGTCTCGCATCAAGGCTTTAAAAGGAGGTCAAGGAGGCGCTTTGTCGGGTATTCAACTCATGGCGTTTTTCATTCAGCGTCGAGTTCAACCCCTACAACACCGCCTTACAAAATTTTGGAGTTACTCCGGCTTGGAAGATCCTACCCGCGTCTCTGAAGATCTGATATCGAAAGAAGATGTCGACAAGCGGGTCAGGAGTCTCACCAAGCTCACCAAGGATCATGCAGTTGCTGATTTGACCGCTGATTTCTTTGACTCCACACACCCTCTTCCTGAGGTATATATCTGCTTACTTCTTGGCTTCTTGTTGCCGATTTTCGTGTTTCTCTAACTATGTTTTCCTTTTCCTTACTTACTCTAGTAACGCATTGCGTGCAGGGACACCAATTTCTCCTCTCGCGCCCCCCTCTTCCAGAGGCAGGGCCCCTTCCGGCTGATCTGTCCATGTCTGTATCTGAAGCCCCCGAGGCTGATGATAATCAGGACGGAGATGATGCCGAAGAATCAGAAGAGGATACTAGTTCGTCGACATTGTCTCCTCCTGTGCGACCTGAAGACACTGGCTTGGACAAGAAGAGGAAACGAGTCGACGAATTTGCTTCTTCGAGTTCCTCTTTGCAACAAGCAGTTGCGGAGAAATCTCCAGTCTTGACAGAAGATATGGAATTCTTCGACCTCCTGGCGTCGTAAGTGCTTTATTTGAGTTCTTCATATGCACCATTCTTGACTTGTTTCTGTAGTATGGCATATAACGTATTTTCTTCTTTATAGAGATGACGAAGAGCCACCAAAAGATGATTCAACTGCTCCTTTGATGTCGCCAATGACCGCTGCCGAGCCCCCTGAGCCAGTTGCCGCACCGAGGGTCACCAGGGCTTCTGTCAAGAAGATTCCGGAAACTCGAAGCAACAAACGCTCAAAGAAGGCCAAAGAACCCGACGTTTCTCTTGAGGCCCATGTATCGACGGGGTCTCCCGACGATGTGAGCGACTCCTTTTGCTTATCCTTTTCTTGTCTTTCCTTTGCATATACTTGTGCTCTTACACGTCCTTTCTCTTAGGCATTATTGAAGAGATTTGTCGCCTTAGGCACGGAATGTGCTGGATACCTGAGGGTTGCGAAAGCGTCCGAAGGTGCACTTTTGACGTCCAGTCACAACTTTTTCCTTGTACTTATCCTTTGCTGCTTATCTGACACGCTTGCCTCTTCTTCTGTAGTTGCTCTGGCGACGGCTAACGCTCGGATTGCGTCGCTGGAGGCGGAGCTCCGTGCTTCACAGAAAGCTTATGATGCTGCGGCCACTGCCAAGGCAAACGCTGAGAAGTCGCAGAAATCTGCACTTGGTAAGGCGAAGAAAGCTGAAAAAGCTTTAGCTGATGCCAACAAGGATCATGCCCAGCGAGAGCAAGCCGTGGCGGAGCGTCTCCACACAATGTCCACTGCTGCTGAAAGTGAGTGTTTTGCCTTGTCTTCTATTTTCGACTTCTGTTGCACTGTTGTACGTGCTGACATCTTCCTCCTCCTTTTCTTTTCTATCTACTTTGTGTCATACAGGATTTACCGGGGTATCTCCGTCGGCCCTGCAACCGGACGATGACCCTCTGATGACTGCGGTTAACCTACTCGAGGAAAACTGGATATCTATCCAGGAAACTTTCGAGTTAGTTAACCGCGTTCTACCATGACTGTTTGTCGGGTTGTGGCCGAAGAAAAGGGCAGCAGTTCCGAAGGACGACTTGAGTAATCTTGCCAAGTCCTTCGATACAACTGAAGACCCCACCCTCCAGCTGAAAGGGCTTTCTATTAAGCGTGGCGCCGAGGGTGCTATCGCACTGTCCCTTGCGCACGGTACGGACTTCGACTGGGAGAGGGTGCGCTCTCCCCATGGCCGCACCCGCGACGAGATGAAGGCTTTTTTCGAGAAGGCAAAGAAGTTGGCGCCTGCATTGGTGACGCTTATTTCCCCTTCGGCATCCTCTGCGGCATCTGCTGCACCACTTCCAGCGGTGGAAGATCCAGTGCCGCCGTCGACTTCTGGCGAGGAACCTATCGTGCCCTCTTCTGCCACGGAGCAAAATGCTGAGGTGGCGTAGACTCGGCTCTTTTGTAGCTTCAAGTTTCTCCTTTTGAATGTAAAAACTTTTAGTTGCGTGCAACCCGAGAACTTTAGTCATAGGGTTGTGGTCTTATGTAAATATATCTTCTTATGAAGTCCTGTGCTGCTGATGAGGGTTAACTCGACAAATATCCTAGATGAAGGACTTAGGATCGGGGAGATAGGGCGTCGGATGAACTCGAAGGTAAAGTTAGTCGAAATAGGTGTGTATCGAAAGTAACTTGGGTGTTCAACCTGGCTTGCATTCAATCTGCCCTACACCGTCCCCTCCTGGCCCCTATATATAGGTGGCCAGGTCTCGAGGATCGGGTAGGGTACGATATAGATTACAATATCGACATACGGTAAGAACTCGTATTCGACTATCATTACAATTGGGCCTAGCTTAACGGGCCTCAGGGGTACTCAACTAACGAGCTCTATTAGCTATACCCTTGTCAGCTGCCTTTCTGAGATGTTTCTTCTTCCTCTTCTTTCGTTTTCAGTTGACGCATGTCGATGACCCTTTGACTTGCGGGCCTGCTCCTTTCTCTGCCAATACGTTCAATTTGAGGATTCCGTCGCCTCCTAGTCGATGCGATCAATGCGCAGAATATTCTTCGAGGATTTCTGACCTTGAGGTTCGCTTGACTTCAGTCAAACGCCAAGCTCAGATGGCGTTTGATAAAGCTAGCAAAACTTCTGCCCTGAAGAAGCAGGTATCGATTCTTGGTGATGAAGTGTCCAGCTTGACAGCAAAGATTTTGCATCACGAAGAATGCAATTCTTTTATTCTTGGTATCGTCGAATCCGCCTGTGAAATGTTGCGATGTAAGTTTCCTCTCGACTTATTTTCTTCGCTTTTTGCTCCACTACTACTTTTATGATATCCTTTGCCCTTATAGGCACTTGCTTGGATTTCGCTGCTGAAGATCGTCGGGTTACCGAGCGAATTGCGGCTCTGGAAAAAATGTTTGCAGGTGTTGAAAATTTATGGTCTAATCCTCGACGCCGGAGCGCTATTGTACTGCTTCAGGACCATGCCCAGCATATTGGCGAGGCAGTGGATGGCTGTAGGAGAGCTCTCGTAACTATGCACTCGGTCATGCTTCCTCGCAATCCTCTGCCTGCTACTTTTCCATTGCTTCTTGATGTTTTTAGATCCAGCCAGCGAGTCCATCGGTTGATAGAACTGAAATTAGTGGCAGGTGCCAATTTTGCTCTTGGGTGGATACGCAAGTGGCAACCAAGACTCAATTATAGTTCTATGTCGCTGAGCTATCCTCCTGGTGGGGCAAGCCTTCGAGTACACTTAGAGAGTACCTTGCAGCCTGCCCGACGAATTATAGCCAGGCTGTTGCAAGAAGACTCCGCATTTTTCCGCGAGTTTCACTACTTAGACCCTTTAGGTGTAGATGATTCTGACAACCCGATGTTGTAAGGTGTATGTGGAACGCGAGAGTTTATTTATTTCGCGACTGTATGTCTGAAACTTATTCTCAGAGCGTTATTGTATGATTCGTGCGTTTGCCGCATTTTCTCTTTGAAAGACTCGTAAACTCGAATATGAGGAACGTTTCGTCTTTATTATACTTGTAATGTAATATACATGGGGTGACCCAAGAGATCCGGCCTGTGATCTGTGTTCTGGATCTAGAGGGCATTGCCCCTGGTATAACTCGTGGCTTTTACAGCCTTACTGTTCTACTCTACTTTATTATCTTTTGATGCTTATGCCGCCATGTCTTTCCCTTTTTCCCCTGCGTCCGTGTCTTCTCCTGATGCTCCTACTCGTGGTTTCTTCGTTTCGGGCTCCGCGACGCGTCCTTCGAGTAGCTTGACGCCCTCTGTAGTTGCGCTTTTTGCCTTTTCTGCATGGTCGGCTATTATGCCAAAATTTTGCGCCATCTTGTGGAACTCCCTGTCGCAGAGATCTGAGACTTCAAAACTCCCTTTGACTGTAATTATTCCTCTTGGTCCTGGCATTTTAAGTACCAAATATGTATAGTGAGGCACTGCCATGAATCGCGAAAACGCGGGTCGTCCGAGGATCGCATGATATTGAGATGGCCAGTCCATATCTTCGAAGTCTAGCTTTTCTCTTCTGTAGTTTTGTCAGTTGCCGAAGCAAACATTGAGTGCTATCCGACCCAGTCGGTGATTGGCACTTCTGTTATCGCCACATTTTGGCCAAATAAGGAGATGGGCCGTAATCAAGATGGGCTTGGAGGCTGGATCGGCCTTGCGCGTGGATTTGGGCTAATTGCCCGTGTATCTGTATATTATGATAGATTACGTTTCGGTTTAAACAAGAGATAGAGTTGTTAGGTTTATTCCAAAGATAGAAAGTCTCCGGACTATAAATGTGTACCTAGGGTTATTGAGAAAGGAGGACGATCACGTTCACAACAAACACAATCTCGGCGCATCGCCACCCCTTGTTTCGAGGGTTTCTTTCAGGTAAGCGTCATGCTGCCTAGATCGCATCTCGCGATCTAGGCAGCATCTGCTTATGTGTTATTTGGTGTTGCTCGTACTGAAGCCTTGTTGATGGCGAGTAATACTGTTATCATAGATCTGTTTGGGCTAGCATCGGTGCTTTTGGTTATGTTTGCTTAGTCATGCTGCCCCTAGAGATCTCGCTGCCTTTGCACCTATTTTGGGTGTAAGGGCATCATCTTGCTTGATCTTTATTCAGTCGATTCAATCTGTCATAGTTGTTCCTTGTTCTCCAAGGATTAGTTTGATATCCGCATGGTTAGGCCTCACAAACGGGTTGAACGATCCAGTAGTACGTAAGGATATGGTTTGCCAATTCGAGAGGAGTTGTTCCGGGAATTGACTCTACGTTGGTTTTTTGGCCTCCTCTAGGGTTAGTTTTCTGTTATCTTTCGTATCTACCAGGCTCAATTACGTGTGGGATGTTCCAATTATGTGGTGAAAGCGTTAAACTGTCGTAGATCGATTTGACTTGTATTGATAAAGCAAAACCCCATGTTATCGTAGATCCAATGCAGATCCATGGGACAATCGGCTACATGAGCCGATTCACAGGGAAACCTGAGAGCCGATCGAGGCTCGTATTTAATGTTTACGTGTCTGCCATGCAGGAAACTAATCGAAGCAATCCATCACCTTCCTGATCAGGTATAGGTCAGGTGGCACGCCCTTGCATCAGCCAGGACGTGTGCAGGAGTTTTGCGGGCCGTTGCCCGAGGGACCAGGGCCCACCAGCAGTTCTGGGAGCCTCCCGGCTCTTCGTGTTGCTCGTCGCTGCTCACCGGTGGGTTTTGACAGGCAACACATTCTGGCACGCCCGGTGGGACCCTCAACAACATCTGCATCAACATCTGACGCTGCGATGGGGGACAGACCAATCACGTACGACGATCTGCCTGATGAGCACAAGAAGAGGTATGATGATATCAAAGCTCTCTTCGAAGCCGATCTCATCGGCTCTTTTGAGAGGACCCGTAAGCATGGCATCAGGTGGAAAGGGTTCTCACCCGAAGGCGCTCTCGATGAGGTGGATCTGTCTGTTCCTTCAGAGGATCGCACCAGAGCTCTGCGACAGGAAGTCAATTACATGGTGGCTCATTCTCTTCACCGCCATTCTGAGAGCCTGGTGAACGCTTTCGAGCGCGTCGCGGTTCGCGTGGTTCAAGAGATCATGAAACATCAGTACTCTCCGTCGGGGCCTACCCTAGGGACTCACCAGGGAGAAAGACCGCTCCAGACCAGGCCACAGCTACCATTCACCCTTGCAACTCCGGAGCCACCGGGGTCACCGGCGTACGTCGTCTACAAGATTGGAGGTGATCCTGGCGATTACCAATTCCTGTTTGAACCACCTAAAGAAATCCCACATGGATATGTGTGCACATACGTGCCGGACTGCAACAGCCTGACGCACACGAACCAGATTGCAACCGCAGGGATTTCTGGGGCAGGTGTTTCTGGAGTAGGGATTTCGGGAGCAGGGATGTCCGGGATGGACGCTGATAAACAGGCGTGGCTAGCTAAGTATGCCACCGGAACGAGTCATGAGAATTTAGCCCCTGCAGCTCAAACGGTGGAGCAAATCAGTACCATCTTGAGAGACCAGTTCGGCTTCGTGCCGAAGAGGAGAACAATCGGCTATTCCAAGCCGTACCCCAACGAGTATGATCTGATTCCGCTTCCACCCAAGTATCGGCTCCCTGAGTTCTCAAAATTTAATGGTTCAGAAGGGTCTAGCTCGATCGAGCACGTGAGCCGATATTTGGCACAGTTAGGCATGATTTCAGCATCGGATCAGTTACGCGTAAGGTTCTTTGCGCAATTTCTGACAGGACCAGCTTTTGGGTGGTACACCTCGTTGCCACCAGATTCGATCCGGACCTGGAAGCAGCTGGAAGAACAGTTCCATATTCAGTATCATTCAGAAGCTACCGAGGCTGGCATTGCCGATCTGGCGCAGGTGCGGCAGAAGCAGGGAGAAACGGTAGCCGAGTATATTCAGCGTTTCAGGACTGTCAAGAACCGATGTTATTCGGCTCGTTTAACTGAGAAAGAAGCAGTCGAGCTGGCCGTGTTGGGTCTCTCAGCACCGATCAAGGATCTGGCTTTCCAAGTAGAATACAATTCACTGGCGCACATGGTCCAGAAACTGACAATGTATGAGCAGGGCCACCCTGAGTTGTACCAAGACAAGTTCAAACGTCCGATAGGCCTGGTCGATACAGAAGAAGAGGATCTTGTAGAAGACCAGGAGATAGCCGTGGCTGAATGGGCTCGGGGAGCAGATCCTGTGTCCTGCAAATGGGTGAAACAGCAAGGGCCTGCAAAAGGGTTCGACTTCGATGTAAGCAAAGCTGAGCAGATATTCGATTTACTGCTGAAGGAAAAGCAGCTGAAGTTACCCGAAGGCCATAAAATCCCTACGGCGCAAGAGATGAACGGGAGATCATACTGCAAGTGGCATCACTCGTTCACCCACACCACCAATGATTGCAAAGAGCTACGTCGGCAGATCCAAACGGCGATAGAACAGGGCCGTCTGATCCTTGGGCAGTTCGCCATGAAAGTGGACACAAACCCGTTTCCTGGCATCAACATGGTAGAGCACAGCCACTCCACGAGGCGTCAGCTAGATTTCTCGTTCGATATTAACATGGCAGGGCCTGTGTACCACCATGGCAAGTATAAGGAGGAAAGCGGCCACTCCCGGGGCAAAGAAAAGGAAGAGGCCGGTCCACGCGACCGGCCCCGTTATGATGATAGGCGGTATATAACCGAGGAACAAGTGAGAAGCGTGCGATATCAGAAGCCACACTCCACGCATCTCCTTAACAAGTATGAGCGTCAGTATGACCGACGTCGGCAGTACGACAGAGATGATGAAAGAGATCGTCGGACCGACGCATACGATGGGAGATACCGTCGGCATGATAGAGATGATGAAGGATATGAGCACCGCGCTAGGGGAAGGTCAAAGGAAAAGGAAGGCGTGGATAAACATTGGGATTGTCCTTTCTTCAAGTACTGTTGGGATGCGGGAATGAGCCGATTGCCTACAGTCGACAACTGCCCGGAATGTGGACAGCAGAAGGATGACACAGGTCCAGTTTCAGTGTTCAAGCGTCTAGGGTCTCTCCGGCCTCAGAACAGACAAGAGGAGTCATCTCGAGCAAAAGATCTCGAGGAGTCAGAGGATGAAGAAGAAGATAGATATCACCGGCCAAGGTGGTGTCCCGATGGACTCAGACACACCCAAAAGCGTAGAGTTCAGCGGCTACGTAGCTTGGAGGAAGCCGAAGCGCAGTACCTCCACACTTTAAGGAAAGCCCGGCCTGATCTGGCCATGAAAATTCAGCAAACCTTGGAGACGGAGGCCCGTCCAAAAAAGAAAGAGTGGCTGTTGCCTGTCAAAACCCACCGGCGAGCAGCGACGAGCAACACGAAGAGCCGGGAGGCTCCCAGAACTGCTGGTGGGCCCTGGTCCCTCGGTCAACGGCCCTCAAAACTCCGGCACACGTCCTGGCTGATGCAAGGGCGTGCCACCTGATCTATACCTGATCAGGAAGGTGATGGATTGCTTCGATTAGTTTCCTGCATGGCAGACACGCAAACATTAAATACGAGCCTCGATCGGCTCTCAGGTTTCCCTGTGAATCGGCTCATGTAGCCGATTGTCCCATGGATCTGCATTGGATCTACGATAACATGGGGTTTTGCTTTATCAATACAAGTCAAATCGATCTACGACAGTTTAACGCTTTCACCACATAATTGGAACATCCCACACGTAACTGAGCCTGGTAGATACGAAAGATAACAGAAAACTAACCCTAGAGGAGGCCAAAAAACCAACGTAGAGTCAATTCCCGGAACAACTCCTCTCGAATTGGCAAACCATATCCTTACGTACTACTGGATCGTTCAACCCGTTTGTGAGGCCTAACCATGCGGATATCAAACTAATCCTTGGAGAACAAGGAACAACTATGACAGATTGAATCGACTGAATACAGATCAAGCAAGATGCTGCCCTTACACCCAAAATAGGTGCAAAGGCAGCGAGATCTCTAGGGGCAGCATGACTAAGCAAACATAACCAAAAGCACCGATGCTAGCCCAAACAGATCTATGATAAAAGTATTACTCGCCATCAACAAGGCTTCAGTACGAGCAACACCAAATAACACATAAGCAGATGCTGCCTAGATCGCGAGATGCGAGCTAGGCAGCACGACGCTTACCTGAAAGAAACCCTCGAAACAAGGGGTGGCGATGCGCCGAGATTGTGTTTGTTGTGAACGTGATCGTCCTCCTTTCTCAATAACCCTAGGTACATATTTATAGTCCGGAGACTTTCTATCTTTGGAATAACCCTAACAACTCTATCTCTTGTTTAAACCGAAACGTACTCTATCATAATATACAGATACACGGGCAATTAGCCCAAATCCACGCGCAAGGCCGATCCAGCCTCCAAGCCCATCTTGATTACGGCCCATCTCCTCATTTGGCCAAAATGTGGCGATAACACATGCCCCCCTGGTTTTGGCAATAATAATTCCAAAACCATTCTGTTTTTTCTTCATCGGGTCACGCGTTGCAGAGCAGAACCGTCATATCGCCTCCTCATCATGATGCCTCGCCTTCTCAACTTCTCCGCAGCACACGATTTGACAACTCTGGCACCACGTTCTCGAAAACCGCTATGGCATTGAACCATCTGCCACTATTCCCCTTATTTAAATCCATCCGGACCATTTGCATCCTCATTCTTCTCCAATAGCCAAAAAACCCTCTTCCTCCGCCATGGCCTCCTCTTCTTCCTCCAACACATCCGGCCTTTCCTTCCAATACTCCGACTCCGTCAACCGGGAGCCGACGCCGGAGCACCCGCCAATGGCGGCGTACGAAGCTCTCGCCCCACAATGGTGGGACGAGAGAGACTGGGACTTCGCCGCCCAGTCAGAGGACGACGAGCCCCTGACCGACGGCGAGGAGGACCTCCAACTCCTCGTCGACGGGGAACTGGAGGCGGAGAGCGCCGACGACGCCGTGTCCTGGGGCGAGGACATCGGCTCTTCCGATGAGGAGGAAGAAGCAGAGGAGGACACCTCCTCCGACGAATACCCGCCGATGAAGCGCTTCCGTGCCGGGTCCAGCGAGGACACCGACGACGACGACGAGGACGAGGAGGCCCCCGCTGACAACTTCAACAGCAGCGGCGAGGACTACGCCGGCAGCAGCGCCGACGACAGCGAAGACGGCGGCGGCAATGGCAACTGGCGACGACGACGACGCCGCCTTCTAGATTAGGAACTAGTAGTAGATCTCCATCTTGTAAGCAATCGGCTTCATTGTAAACAACCGTCTTTGGAATCAACAAAGATTGCTTTTCCCAATTTGATTTTGCCGATAGTCAAATAGATCAACGCTCCAAAAGCCGATAGTAACGAATCGGCTTTCACCATACCACGCTTGATATGGTCAACCAAGTCAAAACCCAAAGAGCCGATGGCAACACATCGGCTTTTCCCACAAACGTTGGCAAGGTCAAACTTGGTCGCTTATTTAGACAAGTCTGAGTGGTCACTTTCCAATTTCAACGGTAACCTGCAACCACCTTCAAAAAGGCTAACTCAGATCTCCAATTGCCTCATTGAACAAATCGGGCTCACGGCGACACGAACCCTAGATTCCCCACCGCATAGATCCATCTCCACCGGCAAATTAGATGGCGGAATCGTCCAGCGCCAACACAGCGGTCTCCGGTCTGAAGGTAATCCTTAACTGTTCCTCGCAACCCGAGCACGGTGCTAGAATTAATAGTAAACACCTGAATTAATGCTTTATCCCATCATTGAAATTTTAGGTTTCAGACATTCTGCTGCCGCATCCTTCTCTCCCAAATTCTCTCTGCCTTGGCCCCCGTACAGAATCTAGTCCTGCCCATCTGATCTCTTGCGAGGCAAACAGAATCCCTTTCGTAAGCCAAAACTTAGATTTGGATTCTTGGGCCGACTGCTTACGAGCCTGGCCTAATCCTCCCGAATATTGGGTTTCTTGGTACAGTAGGGTAGCCAAAACTTACCAATCCCAATGGGAAACCACGGGAATAGCCGATGCCTTGCCTTTGTCATTGTCTCCCCTTGAGAAACATGAAAATCTTCTAAAAACCATCGGCTATTTCTGGTCTGATGCTCTGAACTGCTTCATGTTCGGCCATGGCCCCATGACACCAACTCTGTTAGACGTGGTGATGATTACTGGTCTGGACGTCACATCACCCAGCCCCTCTGCTTTTATGCTGCCAAAAGTCCCCTTCAAGCTTTCTTCCAAAACAGATTGCACGAACTGGGGTGCTTATCTTCGAAACCACATGAAAACTAAGGGCCCTGTCACAGAGAAAGAACACACGGCCTTCCTCAATTTCTGGCTGGAACATTTCATATTCTGTGGCCCTTCCCTTGCCCCAACCAAGAATTATCTCTCCTTGGCCTATGAACTTGCCAGAGGCACTCAACTTGGCATCGGCAAACTATTCCTTGGAGAAGTCTATCGATATCTCCAGTTGATGTCTGTCAAACTATCCTCCCACATAGCAGTCAAAACAGGAGGTCCTTGGTGGTTTATTCAACTATGGGCTCAGCTGTACTTTCAAAACCATATCCCAAACTTCCCCCTTTTGGCAAGTTGCACCTTTCCAGATGCCAAAGGGAAGCAGATCCGATGCACCAGCTACGGCCAAGCTCTGTATAGCCTGCCAGGTAGTAAACTGATCCCTCATGAAGCATCCAAGTGGTTCAGCATTTTCTTCCAAGGCCTGGACAATCCTATCTTCTTTCCTTACACGGAGGAATCGGAAAATTTTGAAAATCCAATCTCCTTCAGGCTGGACAACTTTGCCGATGACACTAGCACTCGGCAGCTATTCTCCACCGTGATCCGTCCCTGCTTCCTCCCAGTTGGCATGAGCACATCCAACAGAATAATCAAGCCTGGATACGAGTTCTACCAGCCGGTCGTAGCAGCTCGGCAATTTGGCCTTGGGCAAGTACCTCCTCATTTCTTTCTCCACCACCTCACAGAGAGCAGAGCTGACCTGCCCGATTCTCTCACCAGTCAGAGGTGTTATTCTTTCTTCGATGCTCTGACCATCCCAATTCCTAACAACCTCACTTTCGCTTCATCAACCGATGGTTTTGAGAACTGGTGGTCGATGTGGAAGACTCATGCCTTCAGGAGAGCTCTGGGACCATTGCTGGAACAGCTCGATGCTGAATATGACATCCCCCTAGAACAGGTACTGCTACTTGCAAATTTTCTTGATGCAGCTCACGACGATTCTTTTAATATCCTGCTCTGTCTCCTTGCAGCAACAAGATGGTCCAGAACCTACTAACGAGGATGGCTCCCCCTTCGAATTCCTCCCACCAGCTCCTGTGGCCCTTTTCTGCAAAAACTCGCCACCTTTGAAACAGGTCGTGATGCAGAACCAGCCGATATCACCAAAATCGGCTTCCAAGAGCCAAGCAACTTTCGGGTTAGCTGCCTCCCGAGTTCCAACTAAAACAAGAACGGCGGTGAGGAAGATAGTGGCCAAGAAAACTTCGAGGCGCCGGAGCCCTTCTCCAGAGAGCTCGCACGTACACTGATTCATGCCTTGGTTGATCTCATTTATCTTTGTAAACATGCTCGTGCTTACCAACTCTCCCTTTCTTACAGGTCTCCATCGAAGACACCTCCAGCGAGGAAACACAATCCAATCGAGGAGATTCGAGCTTAGCAGACTCTGAGAGAACCACCACACCGAGCCAGCCAGATGTGCCACCATCGGCTTCCAGGAAAAGGCCTGTTCCTGAACCTGTTGCCCCCCGAGCAGCAGTCGAGGCGGGGCAAGCTGTGAGCCCCAAGAGGGCTCGCAAAGGACTGCAAACTTCTTCTTCGAGCCAGGAGGCTCCGAAAGTAATTATCCTCCATACTCTTACCACTCCTTTTTTATGCCGATTCATTGCTGTTCACATCGGCTAAGCACCTTTCATGCAGACGAATGACACTTCTAGTGGGAAAGTCGGGGAAGTGCCGATGTCTTCCGCAAGCCTGGATCTAGTAATCCCTGAAGGTGTAGATGAAACGGTTGCCAATCTGGCCAAGCCCTCAGCAACAACACACGAGCCGATTGTCTCGCCGTCGGCTATCCCCCTGATCTCAGGAGAGGTATGTTCGCTTCTTTCGACTCATCCTTCCCTATTTGACGCATACTGACGCCACTTCTGCCTGCCAGGGTTGTGATATCTCAGGCTTGCTGACGTTCGACCCTGAATCCATCGAACCAGCTCCCTCTGCCGCCAACGATGAGCCACGAGCAAGCGCTGTTCTACCTCAATTCCAGCGTCTCAAAGCCTTGCTGTCTTCCCCAATCGAGAAGTTGGTCGAGGGTTCTGAAGAGGTGAAGAATGTTCTTGACGAAATCAAAGACCAACTCCCGGTAGCATTGCAGGTGAAGCTTTGGCCAGTTGTGACTCTGTCTTTCTACGGGTCAAGGGTGAAGTTGGCTCGTGAGAGGATCAATCTACGCCACGCCCAACTCCCACTGAAGGTCGATATTGCAGCCAAATGTCAGCGGCTCAATGAGAAAAAGGCGTCTCTGGATGCCAAAACTGACACCTCTGTCAGCACCGCCGAGCTTGCATCCTTAAAAAAGGAATTGGAAGATCTCGAAGAGAAAGTCCGGGCGACTAAAAAGCTCATTCATGACAAGGAAGTATTCATCGCCCGCTCCCAAGACGAAGCAGAAGGCTTCAAAGCTCAACTGAAGACTGGTCTGGCAGAAATACGTGCCCTGAGCAAGCAGCTAGTGACGGGCAAGGACGATGATGACGTAGCCGAGATCGCCGAGGTGGATCGTGTCCGTGCTGACGCCCTCCGTGCCTTCGAGGCATTCCTTCAGTAGACACCTGCTCGTAACAGTCTGAACCTCGAGAGTCGATGGCTGTGCATTGTTTTTTTTTGTTTTTTTTTGGCCGATTTCATGTATCGGCCCCCATGTTTCACTGGATATATTTTTCTACCGGCCAATTTCATGTATCGGCCCCCATATTTCACTGGATATATTTTTCTACCGGCCGATTTCATGTATCGGCCCCCATATTTCACTGGATATTTTTTTTTACTGGCCGATTTCATGTATCGGCCCCCATATTTCACCGTCCATCATCCCACATGCTTGGGAAATATTTCTTGAGATGCTGACCGTTGACAGCCACTGGGAATTTCACACCGTCCAGCTCCTCAAGCATGTACGCGTTGCCCCTTAAAACTTGGTCGACCCTGTATGGCCCGTGCCAATTTGGAGACCATTTACCGTATGCTGCATCCTTAGTTCCCAATGGCAATACAGCTTCCCATACCAGATCACCAACGTGGAACTCCTTTGGTCTCACCTTCTTATTATATGCACGAGCTACCTTGGCTTTGTTCTCTTTAATTTTCTCAAGCGACCACAGCCTAAGTTCAGTTAAATCCTCAACACTGTCACTCATCAGGGCTGCATATTCTTCAGTTGTTAGATCGTTCTGAAAAGTGACACGTCTCGATCCAGCCGTAATCTCCCATGGCAATACGGCTTCTTGTCCATAGACTAGATGATATGGCGAGGTTTTTATCGCTCCATGACATGACATGCGATAAGCCCACAAAGCTTCTGACAAAACCTCGTGCCAACGCCTAGGGTGCTCGTCGATTTTTCTCTTGATCAGCTTGATAAGGCTCTGATTGGACGCTTCAGCTTGCCCATTTGCTTGAGCATAATATGGAGATGATCGGATCAGCTTAATTCCCGTGTCCTCGCAGAACTCTCTAAACTCGTGAGAAATGAAGACCGAACCTCCATCGGTCGTGATAGTTTGGGGAATCCCGAATCTATGAATGACATGTTCTTTCACGAAATTGATAACATCCTTCGATTTTACTGACTTCATAGGGACGGCTTCCACCCATTTAGTGAAATAATCCGTAATGGCCAAAATCCACATGTGGCCTTTGCTTGATGGAGGATTGATCTTGCCAATCATATCCATGCCCCAACCTCGGAATGGCCAAGGCTTGATGATGGGGTTCATCGCTGATGCAGGTACCATCTGAATCTTCCCGAATTTCTGACATGCTTGACACCCTTTATAGTACTTAAAACAGTCCTCAAGCATGGTGGGCCAATAAAACCCTGATCGCCTGATCAACCATTTCATCTTGTGAGCCGATTGGTGAGTTCCACAGGTGCCTTTGTGTACCTCGTGTAGAAGCCGATTTGCCTCGGCTGGCCCTAGACATTTGAGCAATAGCCCTTCCAGAGTCCTGTAGAACATGTCATCCCCAATAAGCACGTACTTCATGGCCTTGTACCTTATCCGTTTAGGTGCCCCCCGAGCCGAATCTTTCAAGTAATTGAAGATATCGGCTCTCCAGTCGTCTGCCTCCAGGAACTGTACCTGAACATCAGTTCCATCTGCTATGTCCTTGTAGCCTGAAGCCATCTGTGCAAGATCATTCGCCTCGATATTCTGCGATCGCGGGATCCAGTTAAAGTTTAAGTACCTGAACTATGCCATCAGCTCACGGCATTGCAACCATAATGGGAAGAGTGACTCGCTCTCACACTTGTATTCGTCCGTGAGTTGGGAAATCACCAATTTGGAGTCTCCAAAAAGTTCCACTGCTTCTGCTCCGGCTTCAATGAGCAACTCCATTCCCTTGTGTATTGCCTCATACTCAGCGACATTGTTGGTGCAAGGGGTAGATAGCCTGATGGAGAAGGAATATGTTGCCCCCCGGGGCGACACGAGTAGAATGCCGATGCCGCAACCATCATCTCAAGCCGATCCTTGAATGTCGGTCGTGGCTTCGGATCATCGGACCCCGCAGATTCGGATCTAACTTTTTGCTGATAAATGTCGGTCGTGGCTTATCCCCAGGACCGATGTCAATCTCCTCTAGCTCATCAGCGGATGTAAACCCATACCCCAGCTTTCCGTCACCTGCTAAATCGATGCTGAACACAGGCCAAAAGTTTGGTGAGGATAACAAAGATAATTTGGGCCGATTGCCGGAATCGGCCCCCTTTTTGATTGCATTACTCAAGGAAGGTTTACAACTTATTTGTGCTCTACAATGGTAGGGAATCTCCCTACTACGACTACATGACATGCTTGTCGTAAGATCACTGCTTTTTATTTTTTGTGGCCGATCGCAGGGATCGGCCTTACCACGCACAATCGTGGGCTTGGCTACTCTGTCAGGCCAGTGGATAAGACCAGCCTCACCCCATTTTTTGTAGCTTCAATGCGCTCACAGCCGTCTAGACTGACTCCAGAGATCGGCTCTTGGTCTTCTGCGTCCCAAATGTTCATGCCAGCTATTGAGATCTCGATCGAATCATCTGCATGAATGACCTCCACTTCATCTCCATCCCACTGTATCAGGCATTGGTGCATCGTGGATGGAATGCAGCAGTTAGCGTGAATCCAATCCCTTCCCAGCAAGACAGCGTAGGTGCTTTTGCTGTCAACAATGAAGAACGACGTAGGGATGGTTTTTCTACCCACGGTCAGATCCACGTTCAGAACGCCTTGCGTTTCTGAAGCTTGGTCGTTGAAGTCGCTTAGCGTGACGTTGGTTTTGATCAAATCTGCAGTGGAGTGTCCCAAACGCCGCAGCATGGAGTATGGCATTATATTGACTGCCGCTCCGGTGTCAACCAACATCTTGCGGACAGGCTGCCCATTGATATAACCCCTCAGGTACAGGGCTTTCAGATGTTTGTAGCCCTTCTCCCGTGGCTTTTCAAAGATAACCGGCCGTGGGCCGCAGTCAAACTGTGCCACTGGTAGTTCTTCGGTTCTTGAAGCGCAAAACTCTGACGGAAGTATGAACACCATGTTTGTGCCAGCCGATGTCTTCGCATCGGCTTTTACTGGTTTGGGGCGCCACTCTTTCTTTTTTGGACGGGCCTCCGTCTCCAAGGTTTGCTGAATTTTCACGGCCAGATTAGGCCGGGCTTTCCTTAAAGTGTGGAGGTACTGCGCTTCGGCTTCCTCCAAGCTACGTAGCCGCTGAACTCTACGCTTTTGGGAGTGTCTGAGTCCATCGGGACACCACCTTGGCCGGTGATATCTGTCTTCTTCTTCATCCTCTGACTCCCCGAGATCTTTTGCTCGAGATGACTCCTCTTGTCCGTTCTGAGGCCGGAGAGGCCCTAGACGCTTGAACACTGAAACTGGACCTGTGTCATCCTTCTGCTGTCCACATTCCGGGCAGTTGTCGACTGTAGGCAATCGGCTCATTCCCGCATCCCAACAGTACTTGAAGAAAGGACAATCCCAATGTTTATCCACGCCTTCCTTTTCCTTTGACCTTCCCCTAGCGCGGTGCTCATATCCTTCATCATCTCTATCATGCCGACGGTATCTCCCATCGTATGCGTCGGTCCGACGATCTCTTTCATCATCTCTGTCGTACTGCCGACGTCGGTCATACTGACGCTCATACTTGTTAAGGAGATGCGTGGAGTGTGGCTTCTGATATCGCACGCTTCTCACTTGTTCCTCGGTTATGTACCGCCTATCATCATAACGGGGCCGGTCGCGTGGACCGGCCTCTTCCTTTTCTTTGCCCCGGGAGTGGCCGCTTTCCTCCTTATACTTGGCATGGTGGTACACAGGCCCTGCCATGTTAATATCGAACGAGAAATCTAGCTGACGCCTCGTGGAGTGGCTGTGCTCTACCATGTTGATGCCAGGAAACGGGTTTGTGTCCACTTTCATGGCGAACTGCCCAAGGATCAGACGGCCCTGTTCTATCGCCGTTTGGATCTGCCGACGTAGTTCCTTGCAATCATTGGTGGTGTGGGTGAACGAGTGATGCCACTTGCAGTATGATCTCCCGTTCATCTCTTGCGCCGTAGGGATTTTATGGCCTTCGGGTAACTTCAGCTGCTTTTCCTTCAGCAGTAAATCGAATATCTGCTCAGCTTTGCTCACATCGAAGTCGAACCCTTTTGCAGGCCCTTGCTGTTTCACCCATTTGCAGGACACAGGATCTGCTCCCCGAGCCCATTCAGCCACGGCTATCTCCTGGTCTTCTACAAGATCCTCTTCTTCTGTATCGACCAGGCCTATCGGACGTTTGAACTTGTCTTGGTACAACTCAGGGTGGCGCTGCTCATACATTGTCAGTTTCTGGACCATGTGCGCTAGTGAATTGTATTCTACTTGGAAAGCCAGATCCTTGATCGGTGCTAAGAGACCCAACACGGCCAGCTCGACTGCTTCTTTCTCAGTTAAACGAGCCGAATAACATCGGTTCTTGACAGTCCTGAAACGCTGAATATACTCGGCTACCGTTTCTCCCCGCTTCTGCCGCACCTGCGCCAGATCGGCAATGCCAGCCTCGGTAGCTTCTGAATGATACTGAATATGGAACTGTTCTTCCAGTTGCTTCCAGGTCCGGATCGAATCTGGTGGCAACGAGGTGTACCACCCAAAAGCTGGTCCTGTCAGAGATTGCGCAAAGAACCTTACGCGTAACTGATCCGATGCTGAAATCATGCCCAACTGTGCCAAATATCAGCTCACGTGCTCGATCGAGCTAGACCCTTCTGAACCATTAAATTTTGAGAACTCAGGGAGCCGATACTTGGGTGGAAGCGGAATCAGATCATACTCGTTGGGGTACGGCTTGGAATAGCCGATTGTTCTCCTCTTCGGCACGAAGCCGAACTGGTCTCTCAAGATGGTACTGATTTGCTCCACCGTTTGAGCTGCAGGGGCTAAATTCTCATGACTCGTTCCGGTGGCATACTTAGCTAGCCACGCCTGTTTATCAGCGTCCATCCCGGACATCCCTGCTCCCGAAATCCCTACTCTAGAAACACCTGCCCCAGAAATCCCTGCGGTTGCAATCTGGTTCGTGCGCGTCAGGCTGTTGCAGTCCGGCACGTATGTGCACACATATCCATGTGGGATTTCTTTAGGTGGTTCAAACAGGAATTGGTAATCGCCAGGATCACCTCCAATCTTGTAGACGACGTACGCCGGTGACCCCGGTGGCTCCGGAGCTGCAAGCGTGAATGGTAGCTGTGGCCTGGTCTGGAGCGGTCTTTCTCCCTGGTGAGTCCCTAGGGTAGGCCCCGACGGAGAGTACTGATGTTTCATGATCTCCTGAACCACGCGAACCGCAACGCGCTCGAAAGCGTTCACCAGACTCTCAGAATGGCGGTGAAGAGAATGAGCCACCATGTAGTTGACTTCCTGTCGCAGAGCTCTGGTGCGATCCTCTGAAGGAACAGACAGATCCACCTCATCGAGAGCGCCTTCGGGTGAGAACCCTTTCCACCTGATGCCATGCTTATGGGTCTTCTCAAAAGAGCCGATGAGATCGGCTTCGAAGAGAGCTTTGATATCATCATACCTCTTCTTGTGCTCATCAGGCAGATCGTCGTACGTGATTGGTCTGTCCCCCATCGCAGCGTCAGATGTTGATGCAGATGTTGTTGAGTGTCCCACCGGGCGTGCCAGAATGTGTTGCCTGTCAAAACCCACCGGCGAGCAGCGACGAGCAACACGAAGAGCCGGGAGGCTCCCAGAACTGCTGGTGGGCCCTGGTCTCTCGGTCAACGGCCCGCAAAACTCCGGCACACGTCCTGGCTGATGCAAGGGCGTGCCACCTGATCTATACCTGATCAGGAAGGTGATGGATTGCTTCGATTAGTTTCCTGCATGGCAGACACGCAAACATTAAATACGAGCCTCGATCGGCTCTCAGGTTTCCCTGTGAATCGGCTCATGTAGCCGATTGTCCCATGGATCTGCATTGGATCTACGATAACATGGGATTTTGCTTTATCAATACAAGTCAAATCGATCTACGACAGTTTAACGCTTTCACCACATAATTGGAACATCCCACACGTAACTGAGCCTGGTAGATACGAAAGATAACAGAAAACTAACCCTAGAGGAGGCCAAAAAACCAACGTAGAGTCAATTCCCGGAACAACTCCTCTCGAATTGGCAAACCATATCCTTACGTACTACTGGATCGTTCAACCCGTTTGTGAGGCCTAACCATGCGGATATCAAACTAATCCTTGGAGAACAAGGAACAACTATGAATAGGTGCCCTTACACCCAAAATAGGTGCAAAGGCAGCGAGATCTCTAGGGGCAGCATGACTAAGCAAACATAACCAAAAGCACCGATGCTAGCCCAAACAGATCTATGATAAAAGTATTACTCGCCATCAACAAGGCTTCAGTACGAGCAACACCAAATAACACATAAGCAGATGCTGCCTAGATCGCGAGATGCGATCTAGGCAGCACGACGCTTACCTGAAAGAAACCCTCGAAACAAGGGGTGGCGATGCGCCGAGATTGTGTTTGTTGTGAACGTGATCGTCCTCCTTTCTCAATAACCCTAGGTACATATTTATAGTCCGGAGACTTTCTATCTTTGGAATAACCCTAACAACTCTATCTCTTGTTTAAACCGAAACGTACTCTATCATAATATACAGATACACGGGCAATTAGCCCAAATCCACGCGCAAGGCCGATCCAGCCTCCAAGCCCATCTTGATTACGGCCCATCTCCTCATTTGGCCAAAATGTGGCGATAACACATGCCCCCCTGGTTTTGGCAATAATAATTCCAAAACCATTCTGTTTTTTCTTCATCGGGTCACGCGTTGCAGAGCAGAACCGTCATATCGCCTCCTCATCATGATGCCTCGCCTTCTCAACTTCTCCGCAGCACACGATTTGACAACTCTGGCACCACGTTCTCGAAAACCGCTATGGCATTGAACCATCTGCCACTATTCCCCTTATTTAAATCAACTAACGGGCTCCATTAACTATACCCTTGTCAGTAGCCCCTGAGATTCTACCAGAATTGCAGATTCGGGTTGAATCCCTAATCTTTAAATCTTTGACTTGATCATTTCTTCGATTTCTTCTTATCTTCAAATCTTCGACTTGGTCTTTCGACTTATTTTCATGATATTCTTTCGCAAGGGGTTTTGATGAACAAGCCTGACAACTCTGACGGATCAAGAGGTCAGTTAACTGCCGGAACAGATACTTGTCACCAACTTCAAATTCAATCCCCTTGGACTTGAATTCGGGATACCGGTCAAACCCACTCTTTTGCCGCATTTAGGACTTACAAAGAATGAATCCCAGTGATTCTCAGGGTACCCAGTGCGTCCACCAGGATTTTCTTCGCGTCGTAGACACGGATACATACCAGCAGAGCGCATCCATGTGCGTATACCAGGCCACACAGGATGGATCCCGGGGTCTTACCTTCGTGACAAGTCACGGCATTCGAGGTGCGTTGCGATAACGCAACTCGAGAATCTTATGTCGTAGTCAAATTTTGACTGAAAATATTCCGGTTTCTTCAACCATAAAACTCGCTCCCAATGGGAGTAACACTCCTGCACTCCTCCAACTCTAATGCTTTATCAAGAAATATCGTCGGGTGCACGATCAGCGCTCCCGATGGGAGTAGCCCCCAAGGCTATAGTCGAAAAAGACTTTTTCGAGTATACGCTCAAAATATAGTGTAGTCCATCATACTTCAACTCGAGATACTGCAACTTCGAGATACTTCAACTGGAGATACTTTTAAGAACATCTTGTCATCGAATACTAATCCACCACTTCAGAGAAAAGTTGTATTCACCATTCTTGAAAATAGTAGCCCCCATGGCTATAATTGAAACTCCTTCATATACAATCTTGTGCGCCTATTTTGCACTTGTCGGTGCCATCTTTCTTCTTTCTTATATTATCTTCTTTATGACATCAATGAGTACGTCACTCTGTACCATTGCGAACCGTTGCATGGGCAGTACTGTAAATTTCTTAATTTTTTACCGTTAGCGGGCTTACCGTTTCCGATCTTTGCGCCACGTCTTAGCCCACGATCCTTCTCTCAAAAGATATATAAGGGGGATCGTGGGGAATTTTACTGTTTACCAGCTCTTTCTCTCCGCCACCGCTGCCATTGTCGATCTTGCCTCCTTCTCCTTTCGTGCATAGCCCCCAGGCACAGATTTGATAGATGCGCGTGAAGCACCTAGCGAGCAAGAACGCCATGGCCAAGGGAAAATCGAACGCTGCGACCAGCTGGGTGACCTCTGCCATCACGAAGAAGGAGGTGGAGAAGGCCCGGACGGACGGCCTCATCTCCGCCCAAGATTCAATCAAGTTTCCAAGCACGGAGCGGATCCCGGAGCCCCCTAGTGGTTATCGGGTAATGTTCCTTGCTTTCCTCCTCCGTGGTCTTTCTCTTCCTGCCCACGAGTTCCTTCGTGGGCTTGTCTTTGTTTACGGTGTGCAGCTTCACCAACTCACACCAAACTCTCTTCTGCACATTGCGTGTTTCGTGACTCTTTGCGAGTCATTATTGGGCACTGAGCCCCACTTTCTTATCTGGAGGTCAATCTTTCGGCTCCGCCCCAATGTTGCTTTGGCTAGAAAACCCGAACTGGGCGGAGCCGTCGTTTCTGTGCACCCTGAAGCACAATACCTTGAATTTTCCATGGCCGCATCTGTCCAAGGGTGGAGGACAAAGTGGTTCTATATCAAGGACCGCAAATCCTCTCCTGAAGATGAATACGGCCTACCTCCTTTTGATGCTTCCCAGGAGGTAAAGAAATTGGCGTCGTGGGATACGCTCCCCTCAGATGCGGAAGTCGAACAAATTCTTCCTCTTCTATCTCGCATCAAGGCTTTAAAAGGAGGTCAAGGAGGCGCTTTGTCGGGTATTCAACTCATGGCATTTTTCATTCAACGTCGAGTTCAACCCCTACAACACCGCCTTACAAAATTTTGGAGTTACTCCGGCTTGGAAGATCCTACCCGCGTCTCTGAAGATCTGATATCGAAAGAAGATGTCGACAAGCGGGTCAGGAGTCTCACCAAGCTCACCAAGGATCATGCAGTTGCTGATTTGACCGCTGATTTCTTTGACTCCGCACACCCTCTTCCTGAGGTATATATCTGCTTACTTCTTGGCTTCTTGTTGCCGATTTTCGTGTTTCTCTAACTATGTTTTCCTTTTCCTTACTTACTCTAGTAAAGCATTGCGTGCAGGGACACCAATTTCTCCTCTCGTGCCCCCCTCTTCCAAAGACAGGGCCCCTTCCGGCTGATCTGGCCATGTCTGTATCTGAAGCCCCCGAGGCTGATGATAATCAGGACGGAGATGATGCCGAAGAATCAGAAGAGGATACTAGTTCATCGACATCGTCTCCTCCTGTGCGACCTGAAGACACTGGCTTGGACAAGAAGAGGAAACGAGTCGACGAATTTGCTTCTTCGAGTTCCTCTTTCCAACAAGCAGTTGTGGAGAAATCTCCTGTCTTGACAGAAGATATGGAATTCTTCGACCTCCTGGCGTCGTAAGTGCTTTATTTGAGTTCTTCATTTGCACCATTCTTGACTTGTTTCTGTAGTATGGCATATAATGTATTTTCTTCTTTATAGAGATGACGAAGAGCCGCCAAAAGATGATTCAACTGCTCCTTTGATGTCGCCAATGACCGCTGCCGAGCCCCCTGAGCCAGTTGCCGCACCGAGGGTCACCAGGGCTTCTGTCAAGAAGATTCTGGAAACTCGAAGCAACAAACGCTCAAAGAAGGCCAAAGAATCCGACGTTTCTCTTGAGGCCCATGTATCGACAGGGTCTCCCGACGATGTGAGCGACTCCTTTTGCTTATCCTTTTCTTGTCTTTCCTTTGCATATACTTGTGCTCTTACACGTCCTTTCTCTTAGGCATTATTGAAGAGATTTGTCGCCTTAGGCACGGAATGTGCTGGATACCTGAGGGTTGCGAAAGCGTCCGAAGGTGCACTTTTGACGTCCAGTCACAACTTTTTCCTTGTACTTATCCTTTGCTGCTTATCTGACACGCTTGCCTCTTCTTCTGTAGTTGCTCTGGCGACGGCTAACGCTCGGATTGCGTCGCTGGAGGCGGAGCTCCGTGCTTCACAGAAAGCTTATGATGCTGCGGCCACTGCCAAGGCAAACGCTGAGAAGTCACAGAAATCTGCACTTGGTAAGGCAAAGAAAGCTGAAAAAGCTTTAGCTGATGCCAACAAGGATCATGCCCAGCGAGAGCAAGCCGTGGCGGAGCGTCTCCACACAATGTCCACTGCTGCTGAAAGTGAGTGTTTCGCCTTGTCTTGTATTTTCGACTTCTGTTGCACTGTTGTACGTGCTGACATCTTCCTCTTCCTTTTCTTTTCTATCTACTTTGTGTCGTGCAGGATTTACCGGGGTATCTCCGTCGGCCCTGCAACCGGACGATGATCCTCTGATGACTGCGGTTAACCTACTCGAGGAAAACTGGATATCTATCCAGGAAACTTTCGAGTTAGTTAACCGCGTTCTATCACGACTGTTTGTCGGGTTGTGGCCGAAGAAAAGGGCAGCAGTTCCGAAGGACGACTTGAGTAATCTTGCCAAGTCCTTCGATACAACTGAAGACCCCACCCTCCAGCTGATAGGGCTTTCTATTAAGCGTGGCGCCGAGGGTGCTATCGCACTGTCCCTTGCGCATGGTACGGACTTCGACTGGGAGAGGGTGCGCTCTCCCCATGGCCGCACCCGCGATGAGATGAAGGCTTTTTTCGAGAAGGCGAAGAAGTTGGCGCCTGCATTGGTGACGCTTATTTCCCCTTCGGCATCTGCTGCACCACTTCCAGCGGTGGAAGATCCAGTGCCGCCGTCGACTTCTGGCGAGGAACTTGCCGTGCCCTCTTCTGCCACGGAGCAAAATGCTGAGGTGGCGTAGACTCGGCTCTTTTGTAGCTTCAAGTTTCTCCTTTTGAATGTAAAAACTTTTAGTTGCGTGCAACCCGAGAACTTTAGTCATAGGGTTGTGGTCTTATGTAAATATATCTTCTTATGAAGTCCTGTGCTGCCTTTCTGAGATGTTTCTTCTTCCTCTTCTTTCGTTTTCAGTTGACGCATGTCGATGACCATTTGACTTGTGGGCCTGCTCCTTTCTCTGCCAATACGTTCAATTCGAGGATTCCGTCGCCTCCTAGTCGATGCGATCAATGCGCAGAATATTCTTCGAGGATTTCTGACCTTGAGGTTCGCTTGACTTCAGCCAAATGCCAAGCTCAGATGGCGTTTGATAAAGCTAGCAAAACTTCTGCCCTGACGAAGCAGGTATCGATTCTTGGTGATGAAGTGTCCAGCTTGACGGCAAAGATTTTGCATCACGAAGAATGCAATTCTTTTATTCTTGGTATCGTCGAATCCGCCTGTGAAATGTTGCGATGTAAGTTTCCTCTCGACTTATTTTCTTCGCTTTTTGCTCCACTGCTACTTTTATGATATCCTTTGCCCTTATAGGCACTTGCTTGGATTTCGCTGCTGAAGATCGTCGGGTTACCGAGCGAAGTGCGGCTCTGGAAAAAATGTCCGCAGGTGTTGAAAATTTATGGTCTGATCCTCGACGCCGGAGCGCTATTGTACTGCTTCAGGACCGTGCCCAGCATATTGGCGAGGCAGTGGATGGCTGTAGGAGAGCTCTCGTAACTATGCACTCGGTCATGCTTCCTCGCAATCCTCTGCCTGCTACTTTTCCATTGCTTCTTGATGTTTTTAGATCCAGCCAGCGAGTCCATCGGTTGATAGAACTGAACTTAGTGGCAGGTGCCAATTTTGCTCTTGGGTGGATACGCAAGTGGCAGCCAAGACTCAATTATAGTTCTATGTCGCTGAGCTATCCTCCTGGTGGGGCAAGCCTTCGAGTACACTTAGAGAGTACCTTGCAGCCTGCCCGACGAATTATAGCCAGGCTGTTGCAAGAAGACTCCGCGTTTTTCCACGAGTTTCACTACTTAGACCCTTTAGGTGTAGATGATTCTGACAACCCGATGTTGTAAGGTGTATGTGGAACGCGAGAGTTTATTTATTTCGCGACTGTATGTCTGAAACTTATTCTCAGAGCGTTATTGTATGATTCGTGCGTTTGCCGCATTTTCTCTTTGAAAGACTCGTAAACTCGAATATGAGGAATGTTTCGTCTTTATTATACTTGTAATGTAAGATACATGGGGTGACCCAAGAGATCTGGCCTGTGACCTGTGTTCTGGATCTAGAGGGCATTGCCCCTGGTATAACTCGTGGCTTTTACAGCCTTACTGTTCTACTCTACTTTGTTGTCTTTTGATGCTTATGCCGCCATGGCTTTCCCTTTTTCCCCTGCGTCCGTGTCTTCTCCTGATG
Organism: Dactylis glomerata; assembly: GCA_007115705.1. Lineage (NCBI taxonomy): Eukaryota > Viridiplantae > Streptophyta > Magnoliopsida > Poales > Poaceae > Dactylis > Dactylis glomerata. The sequence continues at coordinate 7,737,037 of QXEO01000298.1, forward strand.
CTCCTACTCGTGGTTTCTTCGTTTCGGGCTCCGCGACACGTCCTTCGAGTAGCTTGACGCCCTCTGTAGTTGCGCTTTTTGCCTTTTCTGCATGGTTGGCTATTATGCCAAAATTTTGCGCCATCTTGTGGAACTCCCTGTCGCAGAGATCTGAGACTTCAAAACTCCCTTTGACTGTAATTATTCCTCTTGGTCCTGGCATTTTAAGTACCAAATATGTATAGTGAGGCACTGCCATGAATCGCGAAAACGTGGGTCGTCCGAGGATCGCATGATATTGAGATGGCCAGTCCATAACTTCGAAGTCTAGCTTTTCTCTTCTGTAGTTTTGTCGGTTGCCGAAGCAAACATTGAGTGCTATCCGACCCAGTGGGTAATTGGCACTTCCTGGCACGATCCGGTGGAAGGAACAATCTGTCGGTTTCAGGTTTGCTAGCGATATGCGCATTGCCCTGAGTGTTTTTGCGTATATCAGGTTAATTCCACTTCCTGCGTCCATGAATATTCTGTCGACATCATACGCGCCGATTTGAGCTTTGAGTACCAAAGATGCATTTCCTGGCCGAGGTACTGTTATAGGGTGGTCTTCTTTGTTGAACTCGATTGGTTGTTCTGACCAGTGTAGATACTCCGTTGCGGCTGGAGGTGAGATGACTGCTAGATTGACTTGTCGAGTTATACTCTTCTCTTCTTTGTTCGACTTGGGCACAGGTTGTATCATTGCTGTGGTGTGTCCTTTTGATGGAACGTACCCTTCGTCGTCGTCGTGTCCCTGGTTTTGCTGGTCTTGTCCTTGAGGAGCTCTGTTGTTTCCTTGCTGTTTTGCCGGAGGATTGTTGCTTCCTTCAAATCCTTGTCGCCTTGCTTCGGTTTGCTTGTTTAGCGCTGCCTCTTGTAGTTTTAAGAATGTTGTACAGTCTTTCATTGCGTGTTTTGATACTCGCTTCCCATCGACGAACGCTGAGTGTATATGACAGGGTCCGTTGAGCATATCTTCTGCCGACGGGTTGTACTCTCTGGGTTCTCTTGCGGGAAACTTTTTATAATCCTCCTTTCTGTAGCTTTGGTATCCCGAACTTCTGCGCTCGCCTCCTTGATAACTGTTGTCTTTGTATCCTGCGGCGACTTGGCTATGGGAGCCGTAGTTGTCGTAATTTCGAGACCGTCTCCTTTGACTTCCATATTTATTTCTTCTATCGTCCTCTGGGGATCGCGTTCGCTTGTTGTTGCATGCGTCTTCTCCATCTGCGAATCTGTTTGCTACGTCCATGAGGTCTGACACTGTTTTTGGCTTGATTCTACCCATCTCTTCGACTAGGTCTCTTCGCCTTAATCCAATGATGAATGCATCTATTGCTCTTTCGTCTGAAACTTCGACTGCCGAATTTTTGATAAGGCTCCATCTTTGGATGTATGCCCGCAGTGTTTTGTCGCGTTGCTGCACGCACGCTTTGACTTCTTCTATTGATGCTGGCCGCTTATATGTCGACCTGAAGTTGCCTGTAAATTGCTTTGTGAGGTCTTCCCAGCTTCCAATAGTTTCTTTCTCTAGCTTGCTCAACCATGACCTTGCTGCTCCGGTGAGGTGTAGTTGCAAACTTTGCATTGCTGTTTTTTTGGTTCCTCCTAATATTTGCACTGCTTGTAGATAATCTGATAGCCATGATTGTGGTTCCTGTGATCCGTCGTATTTTTGCTGATCATGAGGTAACTTGAATCCCTTGGGAACTGGAGTGGTGCGAACCCTGCGGGTAAAGCACGATGCCCCCATCTCTTTTTTGTCGTCTTCATAGTCGCGTCTTTCATTTGGGGATCGCGATCTTCGGGTTCCACCGTGCTGTTTTGGTGATGGTGATCGAGATCGTTGCTTGCTGCTTTTGCGCCGAGGACTGTTGTGACGGCGAGGTGACCTTGCTTTGTGCACTTCCTTGTGGTGATATGCTTCTTCTCCTTTTGCTGATAGCTTGTGGCCCACCATGTTGAGTCCGTTCAATGCTGCTCTATGCATATGCTCTCTAGGATCTCCTGGACTTGGTCGAGTTGTAAGTAGATATGCTTGTGCTGCTACTAGTGCTGCTTTAGGGGTTTTCGGTAGGATGTTCCCCTGCTCATCGACCGATAGGAAGGATGAGTCGAGGTTTTTAGAAATACTTTGCCTGTCGGAGTACTCGAGGTTGTCGTACCTTGAACCGCGTCGATGATTTTTCCTTGCGTTACTATATGATGCGCCGCTTCGTGCTTTACGAGCAACTTCGCTAGCTGCAATGGCTGAATCTTTTCTTCTTTGTATCTCTATTTTCTCCTTTGCTAATTGCTTTGCCTGCTGCCTTAGGGTGTAATGATACCCCAAAAGCATGTCTTTGCTGGAATTTGATGGTATTGGCGTGCCGTGTTCTACGGCTTCTCTTATTACCCTCCACTCGTCGACTGATAGTCAAAATTTTTCCCTGGCTGTGAGGGATTCTGCTGTTTGCCCTTCTGCTAGGTGATTTGCTCCTCTGTCGATATTTGCTAGATTTAGCACTGGGTTGCTATTTTCATCAAATTCTTCTGAGTTGTCTCCCACAATGGCGAGCACCTGGCATTGTTTGCCGATGTTACTATTGAAGCTTGAGAAGATCGAGTCGCCATCTTCAGAAAGCTCTAACCCTGTCTTCCATGTGTCTGTTGATTTGTCTGAGATATCGTCGAGGCAAATCATGAGATCGTTGAGTTGGACTCCTGCGTCGAGTTTTACCTTTGCTTTACTGTCTTCTTCAATTTCTTTTAGCACTTCTTCTAGGCTGACCGGCGAGTTTACCTCGCTGGATGAGCCGTCGGAATACTCCATCATTGCTACTGTTTTGGTCTCACTTGCCGACGGATCTTGTTTTGTCGGATCTGAAAGGCGAGATGAACCCGATGGCCCGATGCGGATGCTCAAACTTCCAATTGTCAACTCCATCTCTTGATTTTCGTCGACTTTTGTATTGCTGTTGGCTAAAAGCGAAAAAGCCGTCGAATTCATGATTCCAACGCCCAGCTCCCCACGGTCGGCGCCAATTGACGAGGGGTTAACTCGACAAATGTCCTAGATGAAGGACTTAGGATCGGGGAGATAGGGCATCGGATGAACTCGAAGGTAAAGTTAGTCGAAATAGGTATGCGTCGAATGTAAACTTGGGTGTTTAACCTGGCTTGCTTTCAATCTGGCCTACACCGTCCCCTCTTGGCCCCTTTATATAGGTGGCCAGGTCTCGAGGATCGGGTAGGGTTCGATACAGATTACAATATCGACATACGGTAGGAACTCGTATTCGACTATCATTACAATTGGGCCTAGCTATACGGGCCTTAGGGGTACTCAACTAACGGGCTCTATTAACTATACCCTTGTCACTTATATTTCTGCATCTCACATAGCTCGACAAAATTGTTGAGATGAGCTGCAGCATCTTCAGTACTGGCACTAGAAAATTGCTCTTTCATAACAAGGTTCAATAAAGCAGGCTTAATCTCATAAAAGTTTGCAGCAGGAGCAGGTGGCGCAATAGGAGTGCAGATAAAATCACTATTGTTCGTGCTAGTAAAGTCACACAACTTGGTGTTTTCAGGATTAGCCATTTCAGCAAAACTAAAAGTAGACAAGTAAAAACAACTATCAAGGATTCTAATTTTTTTGGGTTTTTGATAAAAAACAATGCAAGTAAAAATAAATAAAGTAAAGAAAAACAATAAAACAAAGTAAAGGATGTGCGTGTGAAAAACTCCCCTTGCAGAGGTCTTCTTTTTCCTCCCCGGCAACGGCGCCAGAAAAGACTTGATGGCTGGCGTGTAGTTGATGATGATGATTATAACCAGTCAGTTGGGAACCCCAAGCGGAAGGTGTGATGAGCACAGCAGCAAGTTTTTCCCTCATTTAGAAACCAAGGTTTATCGATCGAAGAAGAAAAATCCAATACGACTAAAGGTGATGCTTGCAAGCTTCGCGACAGCTCCGGACAATTTATATGGCGCCTCGTCCAAGCTTTTCTTTGCGAGCAGCAACGTGGAACCTGCACACAACACAACCAAGTACTTTGTTTCCAACTTACGATGAGGTTGTCAATCTCACCGGTTTGCTTGAAACAAAGGGTATGAGCGTATCGAGTGGAAAACAGTAGAAGTATGCGAGTAAAGTAAACAGTGCGAGTAAAGTAAACAGGTGATAGCAATATGATGGAAATAGGACCAGGGTCCACAGTTCACTAGTGGTGTCTCTCCATAAGATAAATAACACATGCTGGGTAAACAAATTACAGTTGAGCAATTGATAGAATAAAGATAACATGATATGTCAAGAAGATCACTATGCGATTTACTCTGGGCACTACAACAAAATACATAGACCGCCATCCAAATGCATCTATGACTAATAATCCACTCACGGGGATATCATCCGAACACCCCATGAGTATTAAGTTGCGAACAACAGATAATTGCATTAAGCAAAGTGTGTAATGTAAACAAAGCATATGCCCTCGAGCATATGAATGTTGTTTTCTCCCTAGTGGCAACAGCACATCTACAACCTTAGAGGTTTCTGTCACTCCCCCAGATTAAATAGAGGCATGAACCCAACTATCGAGCATAAATACCCCCTCTTGGAGTTACTAGCAACTACTTGGCCAAGATAGCTACTAACAACGGAGAGCATGCAAGATCATAAACAACATAGAGATAACATAAGATATATTTCAGTATAGCAACTCAATCATAACACCAATATTCATCGGATCCCAACAAACACAACATGTAGAATTACATAACGGTGATCTCAATCATGTAGGGAAGCTCATGAGATCTAAACATGAAGCACATGGTGGAGAAGACAACCATCTAGCTACTGCTATGGACCCATAGTCCAAGGTAGACTACTCACTCATTGCTCCGGAGGCAAGCATGGCGATGAAGAAGACCTCCGGTGGCGATTCCCCTCTTCGGCAGGGTGCCGGGAAGAGCTTCTGAACCCTCCCAATCTCGGGTCGACGACTGCGGCGGATCGCGATGTGTTTCTGGAAAATTGATCGAGTACTTAGGTTTTTCCCATCGGGGGGTCTTTATAGGCGAAGGGGCATCGTCAGAAGTGGACCGAGGTGGTCTCACACATAGGGGCCCCTGGCCGCGCCGCCCTGGTGTGTGGGGCCCTCGTGGCCCCACTCCGTCTCCTCTTCGGTTCTCTGGAAGCTCCGGTGGATTTCTGGATGTTTGGCTTTGTTTCGTCCAATTCTGAGAATATTTCCTGTGTAACTTTTCTGAAACACAAAAACAGCAGAAAACAGGGAACTGGCACTGTGGCGACTTGTTAATAGGTTAGTTCCGGAAAATGCATAAAAGTGCCACGAAGTGTAACAAAAGATTAGGCAAATGGTGTAAAAACAAGCATGGAGCATCAAAAATTATAGATACGTTGGAGACGTATCAAGCATTATCAAAAATTCAGCAGTCGAAGTCTCAGACGAAAGAGCAATAGACGCGTTCACACTCGGGTTGCGGCGAGGAGACCTAGTCGAAGAGATGGGCAGGCTTAAGCCGAAAACAGTATCAGATCTAATGGATATAGAAAACAGGTTCACAGACGGAGAAGATGTGTGCAACAACAAACGAACACGATCACCAGAGGATGATAGAGGAAACAGATATGGAGGCCAAAGGAGGAGATCACGCAATTATGACAACTACGGCTCCCACAACCAAGTAGCTGCAGGGTACAAAGATAATAGCTATCAAGGGAACGACCGTCGAAGCTCAGGGTACCATAGCTACGGAAAAGAAGACTACAGAAGCAGCAAAAAATTTCAGACAAGAGAACCCAGAGAGTACAACCCATCACCAGAAGATATACTAAACGGACCATGTCACATACACTCCGCGTTTGTTGATGGGAAACGAGTATCTAGGCACGCGATGAAAGATTGCACAACGTTCTTGAAACTCTAGGAGGCATCACTAAACAAGCAAGCCGAAGCAAAACGGCAAGGATACGAAGGGAACACAAACAACGCGCCTGCAAGTCAACAAGGAAACAATGGAGTTCCTCAAGGTCAAGACCAACCGAACCAGGGATGCGATGATGACGGAGGATATGTTCCATCTAAAGGGCACATCACAGCAATGATACAGCCTGTGCCAAAGTCGAACAAAGAGGAAAAAAGCATAACTCGCCAAGTTAACCTAGCAGTAACTTCGCCTCCGGCAACAATGGAATATCTACACTGGTCGGAGCAACCCATAGAATTCAGCAGGGATGATCACCCCATAACAGTACCTCGGCCAGGAAACGCGCCTCTGGTACTCAAAGCCCAAATTGGGACATACGACGTCGACAGAGTGTTTATGGATTCAGGAAGCGGAATAAATCTTATATACGCGAAGACTCTACGAGCAATGCACATTTCATTAGAGTTCCTGAAACTAACTGACTGTTCCTTTCACGGGATCGTCCCAGGGAGCGCCAACTATCCACTAGGTCGAATAGCACTCAACGTGTGCTTCAAGAATCGACAAAACTACAGAAGAGAGAAGCTCGACTTCGAAGTCATGGACTGGCCATCACAATATCACGCGATCCTCGGGAGACCCGCGTTTTCGCGATTCATGGCAGTACCTCACTATACGTACCTGGTACTAAAAATGCCAGGACCCAATGGAATTATCACAGTAAAAGGAAGCTTCAAGCTATCGGATCTATGCGACAAGGAATTTCACAAAATGGCCCAAAACTTCGGCATGATGGCAAACTATGGAGAACCCAAAGACAAGGCAAAAAACGCGATTACAGGAGTCGCACAACAACTCGAAGGACACCCAGCAGAACCAGAAGTAAAGAAACCGCGGGTGCAGCCGTCGGATCCAGGAGAAGCTACAGGAGAAGAAGAGAAGACCTCGGCGACATAGGCAACAAGTACAAAAAAAAGTAGAGTAGAAAAAGGCTGTAAAAGCCACGAGCTATTCCAGGGCAATGCCCTCTAGATCCTGAACACAGGTCATTGGCCAGATCTCTTGAGATAACCCATGTATCTTACATTACAAGCATAAATAAAGACAAAGTTCCTCCTATCCGAGTTTACGCGTCTTTAAACAAAATTGCGGTAAACGCACTAAACATAGAAACGTAAAACGCTTTGAGAATAAAACAAAATTTCTGATAAAAGGATTCAGAAACAAAAACTCTCACGTCCCACATACGCAATATAAGCATCACAACATTGGCTGATCAGAGTTATCTACTCCTAGGGGATTTAAGTAGTGGTGCTCGCGAAAAAACACGGCATCCTCTCGAAGCAACCTAGCTATGATCCTCCTTGCAGGTTGAAGTGTAGCATCCATGTGGACTCGCAACCTAACTCCCCCTGAAGGAAAACCTAGCGACATAGAACTATAATTGAGCCTTGGATTCCACTTACGTATACACCCAAGAGCAAAATTGGCGCCGGCCACCAGGTTGAGCTCCATCAGCCGATGAATTCGCTGACTAGATCTAAAAGCGCCGAGTAGCTGCGGAAAGCTCCCAGGCAGAGGGTTGTGAGGAAGCATGACAGAATACATGGTCGTCAAAGATCTTTGACAACCATCAATCGCTTCCCCAATTTGCTGAGCACGATCTTGAAGAAGCACAATGGCACGACGGCGCCGGGGATCAGACCACAAACTGTTGGTTCCCTCCGATGCTTTCTCGAGAGCCGCGGTTCGCTCAGTAACCCGACGTGTCTCACAAACAAGGTCCAGGCAAGTACTTGAGACACGAAAAGATATTAACCAACAATAGTGGAGTAAAAGGAAAAGGAGAAAGGTTGCTGAGGAACCTTACATCGCAACATCTCACAGACAGATTCAACGATACCAACAAGAAAGGAGTCGCATTCTTCAAGGTGCACGATTCTGGCCACCAGACCCGACACTTTATCCTCAAGTGTGAATATCTATTTCATAAAGCCACAAGATTTGTTGGCCTTGTCCAAAGCAATCTTCGCCTAACGCTTCATCAAAGATAAATGGCCTTCGAGGTCCGAAATCCTCGACAAGTATTCAGTACATCGACAAGAAGAACGAGGAGGCGAAGAAGCTCCAGAGTCGAACATATCGGCGGGAGGTGATGCCCGGCCATGACCTGGCGACCCACCAGCATGCATAGGCTGGAAGCCAACAGAAAGAAAAAGAAAAACATCTCAGAAACTTAATCGAGCATGACATTTCATAAAAGAAAAGTATTTACAAAGAGTACAAGTCCCTTGACTGGCTCTCGGGCAAAATATAGATAAAGTTAACAACACCAAAAGAAATGTAGACTACAAGGGAAGACTAAGTCTATGCCACCTCATCATCAGGATCCGTGGCAAACGTAGGCACGGAAGAGGTAGCACCAGCGTTGGGCGGAGGCATCGACCCACTTGTCGCAGGAGTAGAAGGAATTGGAGTAGAAGTCAAAGAAGCCGCTGAAGGAGTGATAATGGACACGATGCCCGGCGCATATTTCTTCGCCTTCTCAAAGAAACCCAGCAACTCCGAAAGTGGTCGACCACGAGAAGAGCTAACCTTCTCCCAATCAACCTCCTCGCCATGTGAATAGGCAAGGGCAATAGCCCCTTCGGCGCCCCGTTTCACCGAGCGACTCTTCATCAACAAGATAGGGTATTCAGCGGTGTCGAAGGCAGCGACAAGCTTCTTGAGGTCAGCAGCAGGCATATCAGCTTTCTTCTTCGGCCACAACCCGACAAAAAATCGCGTTAGCACGCGGCGGGTCACCTCGAGAACTTCCTGGACAGATATCCAGTGCAACTCAAGCAAAGTCACCGCGGCCATGAGAGGATCTTCATCAACCGGTTGCAACGGCGCCAAGGATACCCCAATTTTCACTGCAGGCAGAAGCAAAAGGATAATAAGTGACCATCAGCGAGATGAGCAAGCAATAAAAATAGTAGAAAGACACTCACCACCAGCAAGAGCCGAAACTCGGTTCAGACGCTCAGTTATGGCGTCTTCTCTCTGAATGCGCACCTGGTTAGCATCAGCAAGCGCCTTTTCCGCTTTCTTCGCCTTGGTCACCGCTGCCTTAGTAGTTTTCTCAACAGTGTCCTTGGTGGCAGTGGCAACATCCCAGGCTTTTTGGGAAGCTTTGAGTTCGGCTTCAAGGGACGCTATGTGAGCATTGGCCGTCGCCAAAGCATCTGCAGCACGGAAAAGGGAAGAGAAAGTTGAATAAAGAAATGGAGAAAGATACCCGAGACAGGCAAAAGACACAACACAGGGAAAAAGGTTACCCTGAGAAGCTTGAGCAGCTTTCAAAAATTTGACACATTCAGTGCCCAAAGAGACAGACTTCTTCATCAAAATCTGGCAAAAGAAAGACGTAATTAGGAAAGCTCAAGCAATGAACAAAGCAAAAGCACCAGGATTGATATTTACATCATCAAAAGAGCTTGTTGATCGATGGGCATCGAGGGAAACACTGGCATCTATCGCCTTCTTCAGATGTTTCGAACCATGAGTAGAGGAGACCCTCTTAGCAGGAGCTTTTGGAGACTTCACAACTAGGGCAGCTTCCTGGAAAGAAGGTTCATCAGCAGCAGTAGCCTCAACAGAAGGAGCAGTGGCAACATCCTTCTTCGGGTTCTTGTTGTCACTGCAAAGGAAACAAAAAGCAAAAGACTTCACATAAGTCGAAATAAAGGGAGCGAGTAAAAGGTAAAATTTCAAGTCAGCAAAAACTTACGAATCTAGGAGGTCGAAAAGTTCCTCATCCTCATAAGGAGCAGAAGGCTCCCCGACAGTAGTCTTAGAAGCGGAAGTACTCGAAGAAAGGAACTCCTCGACACGTTTCCTCTTCTTATCGGGACCAAGATCTTCGGAAAGTGCAGGAGGAGGCGACGTAGTCGAACTAGTTCCTTCTAGCGAATCTTCGGCTTCATCTCCATCATGGTTGTCCTCAGCCTCGGGGGCTTCGGACTCAGTGGAGACAGGAACAGCCTGAATAGGTCCTCCCTCTAGAAGAGGAGGGCAAGAAACAAGGGACTGGTGATCCTGGAAGAAAAGTAAGTCGAAAGTTATAAGAAAAACAGGGATAAGATAAAAGAAGGCGAAGACAGTGGTGCATGAAAAAGCGTATACCACAGGCAAGGGATGCTCGAAGTCGAAGAAATCAGCGGCCAAAGCTGGAATTTCATGGTCTTTCGTGAAAGTAGTCAAAGCTCTCACTCGCTTGTCGAGATCCTTCTTATCCATATCATCTTCGTATACTCGAGAAGAGTCTTCCAAACCAGAGTATGACCAAAGTTTGGAAATACGATACTGAAGAGGCTGAACTCGCCATTGCAGAAAAAACGACATAAGTTGAGTCCGTGACAGCGCACCTCCGCTACCACTCTTCAGAGCCTGGATGCAAGCTAGCAGTGGCTTGATATCCTCCATCTCAGCTTCTGTGGGAGGCAAATCCCATGACGACAATTTCTTCAGATCTTTAGCGGCATCAAAAGGGGCAATGCCATATTGGTCAGAGGAAGAGATTTTCTGGTCTTTGATGTAAAACCACTTCTTCCTCCAACCTTGCACTGAGGCAGCCATGGCAAATTCCAAGTAATGAGATTCCGCACGGACAGAAACAACAGCCCCGCCCAGCTCAGGCTTTTTCGATAAAGCAACACTGGGGCGAAGGTGAAAGAGAAATTTCCAGAGAAGCCAATGGGGTTCGATCCCCAGAAAAGACTCGCAAAGGGTGACAAAGCAAGCAATGTGTAGAATCGAGTTTGGTGTGAGCTGGTGAAGCAGCACACCGTACACAAAGAGAAGCCCACGAAGAAACTCGTGGGTAGGGAAAGAGAGACCATGTAAAATGAAGGTAAAGAACATCACCCAGAAGCCGCGTAGGGGCTTGGGAATGCACTCGGTGCTGGGGAAGATGACCTGGTCACTGTCGGCGATGAGACCATCAGCTCGGGCCTTGGTGAGATCCGTTTGCTTGAACTCAGAGGTCACCCAGCTGGTTGATGCATTGGTAGTCTTACTCTTCCCCATCTTGTTCTTGTGCGCTTGGGTCTTGACGCGCATCTATGAGTTGCGCACGGGGGCTGTGCAGGAGCTCAGAAGCGCGCGAGGATTGCAGCAATGGTGGCGGCGGAAGAAGCAAAGAACTGGTAAACAGTAAAATCCCCATTCTCCCCCTTATAAAGCTTCCTGATGAAGGAACGTGGGCTGAGACGTGGCGCAAGGAGCGGAAGCGACAGCCCACTAACGGGCAGGAAAATTGTAAAATTACCACGCTGCCCACAAAGTAATGGTCAGCGCCCAGTCAAATTACATACAGAGTAATTATATTAATGACATCACGAGAGTTCGAGTAAATAAGAATATGACAGTGGTGGACATTAATAGGGAAAAATTCAGCAAACGTCTGGTATGACATTTTGCGTATTGATGATGACCAAGGAAGTCGACGAAAAATTGTTATGAAAGATACAGAGGCATCAAGGAAGAAAAACTCATTATTTGAGTCTATACCCGAAACGATACGACTATAGCCTCGGGGGCTACTCCCATCGGGTGCGCTGGGCGCGCAGCCGACGATATTATCAAATAAAACTATTGCTTGGTGATCAAAGAAGAGATGATTTATTTGAGCCTATACTCGAAACAAGTTTTCGATTATAGCCTCGGGGGCTACTCCCATCGGGAGCGCTGGCCGCGCACCCGATGATATTTTTTACATACATAAACAAAGCAAAGAAGGTGAAAGAAGACTTGGATAGCATCGTTACTCCCATCGGGAGGGAGTCTATATTAGTCAAGGTTGAACAACCTGAATATTTCTAGATCTGAGACAGTCAAACAAGGCTGCGACATATGATTCTCGAGTTGTGTCATCGCAACAAAGCTTGAATGCCATAATTGTAATATACCATGAAGGTAAGACCCCAGGATCCGTCCTGTGTGGCCTGGTATACGCACATGGATGCGCTCTACTAGAAATTATCCGTGTCTACGACGCAAAGAAAATCTTGGTGGACGCACTGGGTACCCTGAGAACCACTGGGATTCATTTTTTGTAAGTCCTAAATGCGGCAAACAAAATTGGTTTGACCGGTTTCCCAAATTCAAATCCAAGGGGATTGAATTTGAAGTAGGTGACAAGTATCTGTTCCGACAGTTAACTGGCCTCTTGATCCGTCAGAGTTGTCAGGCTTGTTCATCAAAACCCCTTACGAAATGATATAATGAAAAGTGTTTATTTTTGAATACAGGCAGAAGAAGTCGAAAGATTAATCAAATCAAAGAAATAAATATTTGAGATTCAACCCGAATCTGCAATTCTGGTAGAATCTCGGGGGCTACTGACAAGGGTATAGATAATAGAGCATGTTAGTTGAGTACCCCTGAGGCCCGCCGAGTTAGGCCCAAGTGTAATCCAAGTTGAGATATGAGTTCATGTCATATACCGATATTGTAATACGTACCGGATCCCTCCTGTTCCTTGGGACCTGGCCACCTATATATAGGGGCCAGGAGAGGACGGTGAGGGACAGATTGAAAGCAAGCCAAGTTTATTCTTATGTTTACTTTCGACACACACCTTGTTTGACTAATTTACCTTCGAGTTCATCCGACGCCCTACTCCCCCGATCCTAAGTCCTTCATATTGGACATTTGTTGAGTTAACCCTCGTCAGTGCATATGTTCCCTTGGGTCTCCTGGACTTGGCCGTGTTGTGTATAGATATGTTTGTGCTGCCATGAGCGCTGCTTCTGGCGTCTTTGGTATGATGTTGTCTTGCTCGTCGACCGATAGGAAGGACGAGTTGAGATTTTTGGAAAGGCTTTGCCTTTCGGAGTACTCGAGGTTTTCAAACCTTGATCCATGTCGACGATGCCTTCTGCTATTTGTGTATGATGCGTTACCGCATGCTTTATGATAAGCTGCGCTCGCTGCAATGGCTAAATCTTTTCTCTTATGTATTTCAATTCTCTCTTTTGCTAGTTGCTTTGACTGCTGTCTTAAGGCGTAATGATACCCTAACAGCATATTCTTACTTGCATCTACTGGTATTGGCGCGCCATGTTCCACGGCTGTTTTGATTATCCTCCACTCTTTGACTGATAGTCGAACTTTCTCCCTGCTTGCAAGGGAATCTGCAGTTTCACCTTCTGCTAAGTGATTTGCTCTTCTATTTATGTTTGCTGGGTTGAGCACTGGATTGTTGTTGTCAGCCTCATGAAGCTCTAATCCTATCTCCCAGGTGTCTGTTGACTTGTCTGAAGTATCATCATGGCAGATCATGAGGTCTTCGAGTTGATCCCCTAAGTCAAAATTTTCCATATTTTCATCGACTTCTGCGATTTTTCCTTCTGCAATTTCTGTTGTTGCAAAGCTGACCGGCGAATTTGCTTCGCTAGAATAGCCCACTGATGATTCTGACATTGCAACTGTCTTGGCTTCGCTTGCCGACGGGTCCAGCGAAACTGGATCTAAAAGGCGAATCGAACCTAAAGATCCGACGCGAAAGTTTAGGCTTCCGATCGTCAGGTCCATGTCTTGATCCATGCTCTCGAATATTGGAGTGAAGTTTGACAGGTGAGGCTAAAAATCGACGGTTCCGAAGGATATCTGGTTTTCGTCGGCTTCTGAACTGCTGTTGCCTAAAAGCGAAAAAGTCGTCGAATTCATGATTCCAACGCCCAGAGTCCCCACAGTCGGCGCCAATTGATGAGGGTTAACTCGACAAATGTCCTAGATGAAGGACTTAGGATCCGGGGAGTAGGGCGTCGGATGAACTCGAAGGTTAGAGTCAGTCAAACAAGGTGTGTATCGAAAGTAAACGTGGTGGTGAACTTGGCTTGCTTTCAATCTGTCCCTCACCGTCCTCTCCTGGCCCTTATATATTGGTGGCCAGGTCTCAAGGAACGGGAGGGGTTCGATACATATTACAACATCGATATATGACATGAACTCGTATTTTGGCTAGGATTACACTTGGGCCTAGCTTGATGGGCCTCAGGGGTACTCAAGTAACGGGCTCTATTATCTATACCCTTGTCACGCTGTATCACTTCCATTCTCTTGCCTCCAGAGCTTTGCGCCACCGCTACACCTTCTCCATCCCCTCTTCCGGCATGCACCGGACGACGGGACAGTAGGCCTCCGAAACCCCGCCTCTTGTGAACCTATACGGGATTAGGTTTTTGGGGAGCACTTCTGCGCGCTACTGACGGCATCACTTCAACCGTCGACTCCTTCCTCGAAGAGGACTTCTTCCCGGACATCAGCAACCTCTACATCGATGACATGGCTGACGCTAACGCCAACATGAACCTCAACGCCAACGCGAACACAAATCTGAACGTGAACACGAATCCTCCTGCAGCACCATATGCAATCTGTTACTATCTATTTCAATTTCTATTACAATTCCTTGTACTAGTGTTTGGAATAGATGTGATATGTTTATCTGTGTTAGATGTGATATGTTCGTCTATTCTGCTAGTGACGAGGTTTAACTCAACAAATGTCCTAGATGAAGGACTTAGGATCGGGGGAATAGGGCGTCGGATGAGCTCGAAGGTAAAATCAGTCAAACAAGGTGTGTATCGAAAGTAAATGTGGTGGTTAACTTAGCTTGCTTTCAATCTGTCCATCACCATCCTCTCCTGGCCCCTATATATAGGTGGCCAGGTCTCAAGGAACGGGAGGGGTCCGATACATACTACAACATCGGTATATGACATGAACTCATATTTCTACTAGGATTACACTTGGGCCTAGCTTAACGGGCCTCAGGGGTACTCAAGTAACGGGATCTATTATCTATACCCTTCTCAGTAGCCCCCGAGATTCTACCAGAATTGTAGATTCAGGTTGAATCTCAAATCTTCATATCTTCGACTTGATCAATCTTTTTGACTTCTTCTTCTTCCTGTAAAAACAATCGACTTCCATTTTATTATCTCGCAAGGGGCTTTGATGAACAAGCCTGACAACTCTGACGGATCAAGAGGCCAGTTAACTGCTGAAGCAGATACTTGTCACCTACTTCAAATTCAATCCCCTTGGACTTGAATCCGGGAAACTGGCCAAACCCATTCTTTTGCCCCATTCAGGACTTACAAAGAACGAGTTCCAATGGTTCTCAGGGTACCCAGTGCGTCCACCAGGATTTTCTTCGTGTCGTAGACATGGATAGTTACTAGCAGAGCACATCCAGGTGCGTATACCAGGCCACACAGGACGGATCCTGGGTCTTAACTTCGTGATTTCTATGACCACAGCATTCAAGCTTTGTCGCGATGACTTAGCCTGAGGATCTTTTGACTTCTTATTGCAAACCTTGTTTGATTGTTGAAATGTCCAAAACATTCGAGTTGTTCTTCAAATAACTCATGAATGACTCCCGATGGGAGTAATCGATTTTGTATTTTGTCGACATGAAGTCGAAGATTAGTGTCGATGAAAGGTAGTCAATTTCGCCTATAATTTTTCCGTCAATGGTATCCATTATCATTGGGTGCACGACCAGTGCTCCCGATGGGGTTAGCCCCTGAGGCTATAGCCAAAAAATTTGGGTATAGCCTCAAAATATACATACTGTCGCCTTTCACTTTTCTCCTGCGATATTCCTGGCACGATTGTGCTTAGATACTCTTCCAGATCTTCTGGTGATAGGAGCCCCCGAGTCCATGAGGAGGTGCGTTGACACACTCCTACGCTGTTTGTCCACATTGCGCTTATAACTATACACGTGTCTTTTCCTTGTCCTTGATATGCTGTCGCTGCCTTATTTTCTGCTCGGGGCAAAATATAAAAGCCCGCAGATTTATTTGGACCTTTAACTTGCTGAGGCCCATGAAAGGTTACTTATAAATAAAGCACTCTGGCTAGGGAAAAACCCTAACCCCTTCAGTACCAACTTCCTCCGCCACATCGTCTTCTTCTCCCACATCTCATCTAAGGTTTTCCCACCAAGCACATTTCCCCAATGGCGGATGATGGCGGTGCACACCTGAACACCGGCGTGCAAATGGAGAAACGAGGCCGCAGCCACCCTCGCGGCAGTAAGAACAAATCGAAAGACCCCTCTACGGTGGCCTCACCGTCCGTACCTATGAAACGGCGCCCTAGTCGCCCTGTGGGGAGTAAAAACAAGTCCAATGTATCTAATGCTGCTCCAAGTCCTAGCGCTACTCCGCATAATGGTTCTCCTCCTCCTCCCAAGATTTTCTCCTTCTTCTGCATCGTCGGTGCTCAATGTTGTGAAATTTTATGTGTTTCGCTGAAATTTACCAAGTTCATGGATGGGCGGGAGCTTCTTGAAGCAATTCTTCGCGAACATTCTGGAGGAGGAACTCCCTATGAAGTGGAGGTGTGGTATGATGGATGCGGCGAGATGTACTTTCACCAAGTTTGCAGAAGATCATGACCTCCACCAAGGGTTTTTCATGCTCTTTGACTACCACTGCGGTACATCGAAGTTTGATGTGAAGATCTACGACTATACTCAGTGCCAGAAGGAGTACGAGGCTGAAGTGCACTTTCAGTATATGCTCCTTTGATGTAATCTTGTGTTCTAGTTCTCTCTTTGCGTGTTTCATGTAATAAGTACTCGTGATGGACTTTATTTTATGCCACCTTGTTCCGAGGTGTGTTTTAATTTACCAGTGTGTTGCCTTGAACTGTGCTTCCTTTTTGTTGAATATCGGGTTGTGAACAACCTTGTAAGAATTCTCGAATAATCATGAATACGGGATCTCGATAATTTTTACTTTATTTCATATGACTCGAGGGTCAGAACCCCCGAGTGGAAAATAAAAACATGCTATACATATTGTCGAGTTGGCCCAAAGAACCCAACGTGTGGCCTCATGTTCTGGGTTCAGAGGGTCATAACTCGAAAGTTCCTATCGCCATACTCCTTCTACGCATAGAACCATCGTAATTGTTCTGCATTCCACGGGTTGCTCTCGTCTTTCCCTATTTTCTTGTCTTGTAGTCGATAGGCTCCTCCTGGAATTACTTCTGTCACAATGTAAGGTCCCACCCATGGGGACTCTAATTTGCCATGACCGTCCTGCTTGAGTCGTAAGACTAAATCTCCTACCATGAAAGAACATGGGCAAACTCGACTACTATGGTAGTTTCTTAGACTTTGCTGGTATTGCATAGCTCTGGCGAGTGCTACGTCTCTTGCTTCGTTGAGTGCATCAACATCGTCTTGAAGTACTTCTGTAGAAGTTGTTTTGTCGTAAGCCGCAATTCTTGGGGCTTCATGGGTGATTTCGACTGGAAGCACGACTTCTGCGCCATGGACCAGGAAAAAGGGAGTTTCTTAGGTAGCCGCATTAGGCGTGGTTCTAAGACTCCAAAGCATGGAGGGTAGCTCATCTACCCAGGCGTGTTTGGCCTTTTCCAGGGGCGCTAATAGCCTCTGTTTTATCCCATTGCATATTAGGCCATTGGCTTTCTCGACTTGTCCATTCATTTTTTGGATGTGCTACGGATGCGAATTTTAGTTTGATTCCCATACTTTCGCAGTAGCTTTTAAATTCTTTTGATGTAAAGTTTGTCCCATTGTCTGTGACGATGTTATGCGGTACTCCATAGCGAAATACTATGGACTTGATGAAGTTGATTGCTGCTGTGGAATCTTGAGTTGTTACCGGAGCTGCCTCTACCCATTTAGTGAATTTGTCTACTGCCACCAACATGTAGACATGTCCCCTGGCCAGGATTTGTGTAGTTTTCCTACCATGTCGAGACCCCATTGTGCGAAGGGCCAGGATAATGGTATCGGCTGTAGCTCTGCTGCTGGTGCATGTGGTCGGGATGCGAATCATTGACATGCTTCACACCTTCTGACTATCTCTTTTGCGTCTTCAATGGCCATTAACCAGTAGAATCCTGCACGAAAAGCTTTGGCTGCAATAGCTCTGTTGCTAGCGTGATGCCCGCACACTCCTGCGTGGATATCTTTTGATATGTCTTGTCCTTCTTGAGGGGTGATGCATCGATGTAAAACGCTAGTTATGCTTTTCTTGTATAGTTTCCTTTGCAACACGACGAAAGCCTTGGATCGTCGTATTATCCTTTTTGCCTCAACTGTGTCTTTGGGTAGTGTTTTGTTTACCATGTATGCTAGGTACGGCTGCATCCAGGTTTCTTCAATCATCATAACTTCCTCTGGTTCTACTGTGCCTTCTGTACCAGGCTTGCTAGCCCCTGAGCCTGTTGTTGTGCGCTGGCTTGGATCCCCTGTAGGCAAAGTCTTGCTATGTTTTATTGATCTTTCCACGATTTCTTCCCGAAAGACTCCTAATGGTATAGGCAGGCACTAGGACCCGATGTTTGCTAAGTTGTCGGCTTCCTCATTGCTTGCCCTGCTGACGTGTGAAACTTCGCATCCATCGAATGTTCCCTCTAGGTAGTAGTATAGGTTTCTGTAAGCTGTCATGTTATCGCTGATGGCGTCGCACCGGTTCATCACTTGCTGGATGACGAGATTCGAGTCCCCGAATATTTTCAGTCGAGTTGCTCCACATGCTTTGGCCATTTTCATTCCGTGGAGCAGAGCCTCGTATTCGGCTTCATTATTGGAAGCTTGCGGAAAACTCATCCTTAACACATACTTCAATTTGTTGCCTTGCGGTGATATTAGGACTACTCCTGCTCCTGCGCCTTGGACTCTTTTTGATCCGTCAAAGTACATTGTCCATACACTTGATAGATCTGGTGGTCCTGTGTTTTGTAGCTCTAGCCACTCTGCTGTGAAATCCGGTAACACTTGAGATTTGATTGCTTTTCGTTTTTTTGTACGTGGTGTCCAGGGGTGATAATTCGATTCCTCATAAAGAGACACGTCCTATTGCTGCAGGGTTGTTCAATATATTGGATAGTGGGGCTTTGTTAACCACTATGATTAGATGCACTGCGAAATATTGTTGTAGCTTTCGTGCTGTTGTGAATACGCTCTATACAAGCTTTTGATAGTGCGGGTATCTCTGCTTTGTTGGAGATAGTACTTCGCTGAGGAAATATACTGGCCTCTAGACTCCGTGGGCTTTTTCCTCTTCGCTTCTCTCGACTACTAATACTGTGCTTACCACTTGATGTGTGGCGGCAATATACAGTAGTAGCGGCTCTTTTTCATTTGGTGCGACCAACACCGGCGGTGTTGATACGTCCATTTTGCATCACTATTTTGTATCATAATTGACTGTTATTCATTGATATATTTCACATTTAGAGATGATACTTATGTTGTTTTCTCTGTTTTTACATGTTTGATGATCATTGGAGGATTTGCTGCCGGAGTCAGGATTCTGCTGGAAAAAGGACCGTCAAGACACCATATTTTGGAAGATCAGGAAATTCCAGAAAAATACCAGAAAATTATATTTTACCAGAAGACTGAAGAAGCCGGAAGGAGAAGGCGAGAGGAGCAACAGGGCAGGCTCACCACTAGGGGGCGTGGGCCCACCCCTGGCTGCGCTGGCCTGTGGTGAGGCCACCCTGGCCCACTTCTGCAATCGCCCCTTCGCGTATTTCATCGTCCCCGAAAACCTAAGTGAGGGGGGGGGGGGCTCAGAGATAGACACCGCCGCCTCTGCGGGGCGGAAAACACCAGAGAGAGAAAAACTCTCCGGCAGGCAGGAATCTGCCGGGGAAATTCCTTCCCGGAGAGGGGAGATCGTCGCCATCGTCATCACTATCGCACCAGACTTCATCGGGATCATCATCATCATCTCCATCACCAGCACCTTCATCTCCACCATCACCACGCCATCCTGCTGTAACAACTTGAGTTGAATCTTGTTAAATTCTTAGGGGAAACTTTCCCGGTGTTGATTACTCTTGTGGTTGATGCTATTGAGTGGAACCATTGAATTAAGGTTTATGTTCAGATTGTTATTTACCATTATTTCACCTCTGATCATGATCCATATGATGTCTTGTGAGTAGTTCATTTAGTTCTTGAGGACATGGGAGAAGTCAAGATGTTAGTAGTGGATTATTGTTGAGTAATATTTAATGGTTTGATATTTATTTGTTGTGGTGCTATTTCACTAGTGGTGCATGTGAACATCGACTACATGATACTTCACCATTTATGGGCCTAGTGAGATGCACTGTGTATTTGGCTACTAATTGTGGGATTGCTGGAGTGACAGAAACCTAAACCTCCGTTAGGAAACCATTACACCAGGGAGCGTAGGATCTTAGAGTTTAAGGCTGTGGTTAGATTTATCTTAATTACTTTCTTGTATTTGCGGATGCTTGCAAGGGGTATAATCACAAGTGTGTATTTATCCTAGTAAGGGGAGTGCGCTAGCATAGGTTCACCCCCATAACACTTATCAAACCAATAAAGATTATTTAGCGGCATAAAGCGAAAGCTCTTGACAGAAACTCCCATGTGTCCTCGAGAACATTTGGTCATCATAAGTTACACAATCGGCTTGTCCTTTGCTCAAGAAAGGATTGGGCCACTCGCTGCAATTATTATTACTGTCTTTTATTTACTCGCACTTTATTTACTTGCATTACCAAATATCCCTGAAAACCCGTTTGCTAGTATTTACAGTGAATCCTTGATCAAAACCACTTGTCAACACCTTCTTCTCCTCGTTGGGTTCGACACTCTTATTTATCGAAAGTACTACGATACACCCCCTATACTTGTGGGTCATCAAGACTATTTTCTGGCGCCATTTCCGGGGAGTGAAGCGCTATTGAAGAGTGGAATTGGTAAAGGTAATCATCGCTATGAGTATTGTTTTTATTTCTGTTTTTTATTTTTATTTTATTTTGCTATGGAGAGTTCTCCATTTGGTTTCCTATTCGGGAACACTACTACCACTGCTGCACATGTGGATGAACCACCACAACCACCTCCTGCTCAATTAGTTCCTTTTAAAATACCTACGAAAATTGTTGAACATGTTATGGATAACTACTATTTAGGAGATGGAACTGTCCTTCCGGGTGATCACTTACTTTTTATACATGAATTATGCGAGTTGTTCAAGTGTGCAGGTATTTCACCGAGCCAGGTCAAGAGGAAGCTATTCTCTTTATCACTGAAAGGCAGAGCTGAGGAGTGGTATCGGCTGCTTAAAGATGGTCCATCTATTGCATGGGAGGAAATCGTACCTCTCTTTTATTCCAAGTTTTATCCTCCAAGTGAAATTCATAAAGATCGTAATCGAATATATAACTTTTGGCCTCATGATGGAGAAAGTATTGCCCAAGCGTGGGGGAGATTGAAGTTACTAATGCTCAAATGTCCCATTCATGAACTCCCCAATAATATTGTTATTGATAACCTTTATGCGCGGCTTACTCTTCATGAAAAGGAATTTTTGGATGCTTCCTGTTTTGGATCATTTACTCATATGAAAGAAGATGATAAGTGGAAACTTCTTAAACGTATCCAAGAAAATGCTGAAGGATGGGAAAACGACAAAGGTAGGAAGTCAGGTATAAATTATGATTATGAATGCATTAAAACTTTTATGGGAACCGATGACTTTCATAATGTTAGCACTGCTTATGGTCTTGATTCTCAAATACTTGCTAACTGTTTTAAGGCTTTTGCCTCTTATCTTGATGTTCCAAAGAAAGATTGGAACAAATATCATGCGCCTTATAAAGATTCCATTAGTCATATTCCTGCTGCAGCTACTGAAGTTTGTACTATTGATAGCATTTTGCCTGAACCTTATTTTGAGAAGACACCTTTCCCTGCTAAGGTAAAAGAGCATTATACTTTGGTAAGTGTGTCTAATAAAAGTACTAAGAAAGCTATAGAACCTGATGAGCAAATTACTATTAAGTCTCCTATGGCTATAGTGAAGGACCTTGTTACTAAAGATGTAGGGGATGAACATATTATCTTTTGTGAAGATGCTACTAACATTATTTCACATCCTAATAGGCATAGGAAAACAAGTGTTCCTGTTATTTCTGTCAGGATTGGAGATCACTGCTATTATGGTTTATGTGACATTGGTGCAAGTTCAAGTGCCATTCCTTTAGAGCTTTATAGAGAAATTATGCATGAGATTGGCCCTTGTGACCTTGAGGATATTGATGTAGTTGTTCAGCTTGCTAACAGAGAAACTGTTTGGCCTCTTGGTATTGTTCGAGATGTGGAAGTTCTATGCGGTAAGACTAAATATCCTACTGATTTCCTAGTACTTGGTACGGAAGCTAGTAAAACTTGTCCTATTATTTTTGGTAGACCCTTTTTGAGTACTTGTGGTGCTGTGATAGACTGTAAGAAGGAGAAAATTTTCACTAAGTTTAATGGAGAATCTTATGAGTTTAATTTTTCTAAGTTTGCTAAGACTTCTTATGAAAATGACATGCCTAATGAAAATTTTCGAGTTGAACAGCTTGCTTCTATTGCCCTTGCTCCTAATAATGCTTTGCAGCAATTCATGGAGGACCATGAAAGTGATGTTTACAGGAAGGAAAGGGAAGAGATTGACAATATTTTTCTTTGTCAACCACCATTGATTAAGCACAATTTACCTATGTAGGATCTTGGTACCACTTTGCCACCTAAGGAAGATCTTGTGTTCGAATTAAAACCCTTACCTGATGATCTCAAGTATGCTTATATAGACGATAAGAAAATATATCCTATTATTATCAGTTCTAAACTTTCAGGAAAGGAAGAAGAAAGGTTATTGGAGATATTGAGGAAACACCGAGGAGCTATGGGATATACTCTTGACGATTTAAAAGGGATTTCTCCTACAATATGTCAGCATGCTATTAACATGGAGGAAGATGCAAAGCCAGTTGTTGAACATCAGTGCCGCTTAATTCCCAAGATGAAGGATGTGGTAAGAAATGAGGTATTGAAGCTCCTTGATGCTGGTATTATTTATCCTATTACTGATAGTAGATGGGTTAGTCCTGTTCATTGTGTTCCTAAGAAAGGAGGTATCACTGTCGTGCCTAATGAGAATAACGAGCTTATTCCTCAAAGGGTAGTAGTTGGTTATAGGATGTGCATTGACTATAGAAAGGTTAACAAAGTTACTAAGAAAGATCACTATCCTTTACCGTTTATAGATCAGATGTTAGAGAGGTTATCTAAGAAAACTCATTTTTGTTTCCTTGATGGTTATTCCGATTTCTCTTAGATTGCTGTTAAAGCATAAGATCAAGAGAATACCATTTTTAGTTGTCCTTATGGAACTTATGCTTATAGACATATGCCGTTTGGTTTGTGCAATGCTCCTGCTACTTTTCAAAGATGCATGTCTGCTATTTTTCATGGTTTTTGTGAAGAAATTGTGGAGGTTTTCATGGACGATTTTTCCATCTATGGAACTTCTTTTGATAATTGTTTGCACAATCTTGATAAAGTTTTGCAGAGGTGTGAAGAAACTAATCTTGTTCTTAATTGGGAGAAATGTCACTTTATGGTAAATGAAGGAATTGTCCTTGGACATAAAATCTTCGAAAGAGGTATTGAAGTTGACAGAGCAAAGGTTGAAGCAATTGAGAAAATGCCCTGTCCTAGAGATGTTAAAGGTATTCGTAGTATTCTTTGTCATGCTGGTTTCTATAGGAGGTTTATTAAAGATTTCTCTAAGATTTCAAAGCCTCTTACTAATCTTCTTCAAAAAGATGTACCATTTATCTTTGATGATGATTGTAAGGAAGCTTTTGAAACTCTTAAGAAGGCTTTAACTACTACTCCTATTGTTCAACCACCTGATTGGAATTTACCCTTTGAAATTATGTCCGATGCTAGCGATTTTGTTGTTGGTGCTGTTCTTGGACAGCACGTAGATAATAAGTTGAATGTTATTCATTATGCTAGTAAGACTCTTGATGCTGCTCAGAAGAATTATGCTACCACTGAGAAAGAGTTTCTTGCTGTTATTTTTGCATGTGATAAGTTTAGACCTTACATTGTTGATTCTATAGTTACTATTCATACTGATCACGCTGCTATTAGATATCTTATGTCGAAGAAGGATGCTAAGCCTAGGCTTATTAGATGGGTGTTGATTTTACAAGAGTTTGATCTGCATAGATAGGAAAGGTGCTGAAAATCCTGTTGCTAACAATTTGTCTAGATTGGAAAACATTTCTTTTGATCCTATTCATGTTAATGATAGTTTTCCAAATGAACAGTTGGCTTCAATAAATGTAACTTCGCGAGACCTTCCTTGGTATGCTGATTATGCTAACTTTATTGTTTCCAAGTATTTGCCTCCAACCTTTACAACTCAGCAAAGAAGAAAATTCTTCTATTATTTGAGGCATTATTTTTGGGATGACCCACACCTATATAAAGAAGGAGTTGATGGTATTATGCGAAGATGTGTTCCGGAATATGAGCAACAAGAAATATTAAGAAAATGCCATGGCAGTGCTTATGGAGGACATCATGCTGGAGATAGAACTGCACAAAAGGTTCTACAATCAGGTTTTTATTGGCCAACCCTCTTTAAAGATGCTAGAAGGTATGTTTTATCCTGTGATGAATGTCAAAGAGTTGGTAATATTTCTAGACGCAATGAAATGCTTATGAGTTACACTCTTGTTATTGAACCATTTGATTGTTGGGGATTTGACTTTATGGGTCCTTTTCCTCCTTCAAAAGGCTATACTCACATACTTGTTGCTGTTGATTATGTTACCAAGTGGGTAGAAGCCATACCTACAAAGAGTGCCGATGGTGAGACCTCGTTAAAAATGCTTAAGGATGTTATTTTTCCTAGTCTTGGTGTGCCTAGATATCTTATGACTGACGGAGGTTCTCATTTTATTCATGGCGGTTTTAGAAAAACTCTTGCTAGATATGACGTTAATCATAGAATTGCTTCTGCTTATCATCCCCAAACTAGTGGGCAGGTAGAGCTTTCAAATAGAGAGATCAAGTCTATCTTGCAGAAGACTATCAATAGATCTAGGAAAAACTGGGCTAGCAAGTTAAACGATGCTTTATGGGCTTATAGAACTGCTTATAAGAACCCCATGGGCATGTCTCCTTACAAAATGGTTTACGGAAAAGCGTGTCACTTGCCCTTAGAAATAGAACACAAAGCTTTTTGGGCAGTGAAAGAGCTTAATAGAGATTTTAAACTCGCCGGTAAGAAAAGATTGCTTGATTTGAGTACCCTAGATGAGTGGAGAAACGAAGCTTACGAGAATGCCATACTTTTCAAAGAGAAAGTCAAACAATGGCATGATAAGAGAATTCTTAAGAGAGAGTTTCATGTTGGTGAGAAAGTTCTATTGTATAGGTCTCATCTCAGATTTTTTGCAGGAAAATTACTCTTGAAATGGGAAGGATCATATGTTATTGTGGAAGTGTACCGCTCAGGTGCGATAAAGATTGCTTCGTTGAAAGATGACACTACACAAGTGGTGAATGGGCAAAGACTCAAACATTATATTACTGGAGATTCTTATAATGAAGATGTTGATGTTATTCAAATGGTTTCTCCGGAAGAATTCATCCAGGACAATATGCAGGAACCTGCAGAGTTCATTTTTGAATAGGTAACAGTTCTAGTCAGAAAAGGTTCGCGAAAAACCTTTCTATTAATATTTTTATTGTTTTTGCTAAATATGAAAAATCACGAGACGAAAACGGGCAGGAGACGGAGTCTAGTGGCTCCTCACCACTAGGGGGCGCGGGCATGTCGTGGTTTCGTCAACAGATCTGCCATAGGGGTAGGGGTATGGCGGTTTGTGGAAGGGGGTGAACACGGTGGAGCGATCCGGGACGGTGGTAGAACGAGTTTACCCAGCTTCAGATCCCGCAATGGTGGCGAGACCCTACGTGCTGCTATAATTCACTATATGGCAACAAGTGCTTGATTACAATGAGGAGGTTAGCTATCTCGCTATGCGATCTGCCGTAACCTAGCTATTGTGTTGTCTCATGCATCAAGGGCTGCTCCACACCGGGCTTATAAAGGCGCCTGGCGTGGGCTACACGTTGGTACTGTCGTCGTGGTGAAACAACATATGCCATAGGATGGCTTAAATGGGGGCCGAACTAGATGCTGGAGGATTCGGGAGAGGGGAACGCACTAAAAAGCACGACAGAAAGAGACACTGATCTACCCAGGTTCGGGGCTCTCGTAAGGAGATAACACCCCTACTCCTGCTCTACTGATTGTATATATGAGTCGATGTAGTACACCACAATGGTGCTTACAAGTTCTCTGCTAGAGAAGTAAGATGAACTGCTAAGTGAGAAAGTAAGGAGAGATCAACCAACCAATGACCAACCCTTTACCAGGGCTCCCTATGCCACCTTATATAGTGATGACCAGGGTTACAACGGTCATAGAAGACCAGGAGACACCAACTACACTCCAAACAGGACTTGCTGTCGAGGGCAGACGCCCACGACTTTCTCCCTGATTGCTCTCGATGGGACTCCCCTTGCTGTACCTTGTACCTCTTGAACTGTGACCTTACCATTCTGAGGTAAGCTTGTACTTGTGCACAGTGAGGGTAGGTAACCTCCACTGTGCACCCTGCCATCTTACTCTTCTACCATGCTTGGATGTTTTCTTCCTTGATTGTAGGGATGTGACACCTTAGTTGACTTAAGTATCCCGGATATGACCGTTGGCCATACCCAGGACATATATGCCGGACCAACGACCTACGAGGGTCGGGTAATCCGGCCTCCCTGCCCCTGCACAACACACAAAATGGTTAGGCCGGCATATCTAAGTATATGCCGGCACACTTTTATAAGTATTCCGGCTATGCCGGCATATCCAGACACCAGCCGGGATATACATATATGCCGGCCTGGCTGATGCTCTTATATTCCGGCCAGGCCCTTTCCTTGATAACCCGGCATAAGTCAATCATAGACCTTGAGTCTTTCTAGTCTCTTGACCCTACCGGGGGTCATCCCCCCGACAGGTACCGGAGCGGATACAACCTGGAGTCCTAGACTAAGTCCAATGCGTGTTCTACAAGGCAATCCGCCATGGGCCTGTCTTCGGATCCGCCATAAGCGCCTGCGTCCAGTACCGCCGTGGCAACTTCAGCAACTGGGCCGCCCGGTAGGCAATCCGCCATACCACCCCTGATGGGCCACCCTGGCTTGCTGATTTAGGACTACGTCGCTGGTATACCTATTTGGTATATCCCCAACAGTAGCCCCCAGGGAACTTCAAGATTGCCATCTACATCCGCCATGCATGTTCTTGGTGAGATACTTCCGCCATAGCTCTTCTTTTTTGCTGGGATGGCGGTCATCTTGATGTTCCTTCTTCCACCTACTAATCCGCCGTAAATAACGGATCAGGCGACGTAGTTTATCTTAGCGAGATTTCCGGGATCCATTGGATCATACCATGGAAATCCGCCGTAAATTCCGGCACGTGGTTCCTTCTAGGGCAAGACTTACAGCGCACGCACTATTTTCACCAAAGTTACTTTTTTACCCCTGGACACGTGTCGCCGGATTAGGGTTTCTGCGATCAGGATGAGCGGTGGTGATGGCGGGCACGAATCTCGAGGTCCGGGGTCTATATATACCTCGGCCTCTCACCCCCGACCGGTCACCCCTCATTCACCCTCGTCGCATTCTCTCTCCTCAGCGCCTCCACGAGAGCTACGTCATCTCCGACGAGCCACCGCGGAAAACCTCGCCGCCGGTAGCTTTTTCCACCGGAATAGCTTGCTCAAGCACTTCAAGCATTTCATAGCGGAATCCTCCTTTCGCTCGACGTCATGAACTCCGAATCACCTTCCCGCCACCATTCCGAAGCTGAGGAGGAGGATTCCCCTCTGCAGCAGTCAACTCAGGGAACGCACCCTGCAATGGCGGATTTATATCCAGAGGACATTACGTCTGAAGCTGAAGAAGAGATGGCGGGAACAAAAGCAGATGATCCCGCAGACAAGGAAGCGGATGGCGAGGCTGAGGAGGAACAGGAGGAAGGAGCTGAGGACAAAGAAGAGTAGATCCCCCAGAACCTCCATGGGTATTGGCAAAAATCCCATGTCAAGGATACTGACGCCAAGCCCTGGAAGGCGAGGGCACCGTGGCTCCTCAAGCTGAATATGGATGGCGGACCGACTTCAAGGCCCCGGTGCCTATCCCTAACCCCACCGAAATCATGATGCTCAAATCTCACGTGGAGAGGGGTCTCAGTATGCCTCCATCTCTTTTCTTTACCAATCTTCTGAAATTCTACGGACTGCAGCTCCACCACATATCACCAAACATCTTGGTGTCTGTGGTGGGCTACGCAGCTTTGTGCGAGGGATACCTCGGGATCCGCCCCAGGGTAGACCTCTTCCAACTTTTCTTCTCCGTGCGGGCCAATTACGAAGATGACAGATTCCTTCGAACCTGCGGAACGGTTTGCTTCCTTCCACGAAGGTCTAAGGAATACCCCTTCATCATGCCTCTAGATTCCGCCATAGGATGGAGAGGGTCCTGGTTCTACATGGCGGATAAGCCCGCGCCATCTCAAGCCCGTGGCCTCCCTTCATTTGAGAACATAGCTGCTGAATCCCGCGACTCCTGGAAGGCTGTCAACGATGAATCCGCCACTCCCTATGTCAAGCTCTTGGCTCGGCGGATCGCCAAGCTATCTGTGGATGGCTTGAAAGGAATTGACACCATCAACTGCTGGATATCTCGGCGGATTCAGCCGCTCCAACACCGCGATAGCCTGATGCACGAGTATACTGGTGCAAATGATGGCATGCATTGTTCGGACCAGGAGCTGGACCCTAAAGTGGTCGAGAAGCGCATCCGTTCTTTAATGAAGTCTCCTAGGAAGAAGCCTTTGAAGTTCGGCATGGCTATGTTTGAGAATGGCAGCTGCCCTTTGGTAAGTTCCCTTTTTGCCATAGGATAGCATGAAACCTTTGCATTTCACAAGAACTAACTTTTTTCTCTTATCAGCCCAAATCGCTTGGACCCGCGCACATTGCTCATCCCCTTCGCCGCTCCAACACCAAGTCTACCGCTCAGGAGGAAGTTGTTCACTCCAGCGGGAACAAAGAGGAGATGGCGGGGGATGTAGACGACACAGCCCTTAAGACCCAGGAGAAGGTGACCCCCAAGAAGCGGGTTGGTAGCGGGAAAACTCGCGGTGGTGGCGGGAAATCTGTTGATTCCCGTCGTTTCGAAGCTCAACACAGGGCGGAGCTGGAGACGCCATCCGAAAATACCGCTACTATCAATCTACCCAAGTCAAGGTAGCCTTTCGATATCCTCCTTCATTATTGCTGTTTTTCATTTCTAATCCTCCTTTACTCAGAAGGAAGAAACCTACTGTCAAGGAGCCGTCATCTAAGCGAGCCAAGCCCTCCCCTATCGCTATCCCGCACACCCCTGACGTACCAATTCCCTCCCCCGCTCGTATTGATATCGATATGGAGGATGCTAGTGGTCAGTTTGACCCGATGCCAGAAGCCAACCCAATGACT
The DNA here is from genome assembly GCA_007115705.1 of Dactylis glomerata. NCBI lineage: Eukaryota > Viridiplantae > Streptophyta > Magnoliopsida > Poales > Poaceae > Dactylis > Dactylis glomerata. The sequence goes on from QXEO01000298.1 coordinate 7,766,479, forward strand.
GAAGCTGCGGATAATGATGTCGTCCAAAGCGAAAAGGCTTCTGGCTCGTTTCAGGGTCAAGTGGCGGATGCTCCGGCGGGGGGGCAGTGTGTTTTGGAGACAAAAGCAACTTGAAGTCATCAATCTTATTTCCAGCCAGGAGGATGCCAGCAACCAGCTGTCCAGCAGCATCGCCGCTTTTGTTGAGAAAACAGCCACCATGAAGAATGTATGTACTCCCAGTATCCCCCGAGCGCCATGACAGATGCTCATATTCGATCCGCTATGGGGCTTCAAGAGAAACTTCTGTAAAATTTTAATAGCATAGCCCTCGAGCGCTGGTAGTTCATACAGTGCTCTATAGAGAACTATAAAATTTCATACTGAGTAGCCCCCGAGCGTTATGGCGGATAACTATCCGGCATAAAGCTCTTAGGAAGTCAAAATCAGCATAAGTAGCCCCCGAGCGTTATGGCGGATACTATCCAGCATAATGCTCTAAGAGTGACTAAAAAATCATCGTGAGTAGCCCCCGAGCGTTATGGCGCATGATTATCTGGCATAAAGCTCTAAGAGTGACTAACACTTCAAATTATTTTGCCAGAACTACAAGAAAGTGGTAGAGGACCTGGTCCAGGTTGTCAGCTTGCAAGAGAAGGAGCTGGCAAACAAAAGTGCTCTTTTGGCAAACTTGCAGTAGCAGCTTGAGAATAGCGGTAATTTTCCTTAACAAGTTTGAGTCCCTTTATGCTTATTCGATCAATGCTGCGCTGATAATTCCGCCATGCAGATGCTGCCAAGCTCAAGTCCACACTTGAGGGGGTGGAGAAGGGCCACGCCATTGTGATGGATGGGCTGCAGCAGCAGCTCCAGAAATAACTGGCTGCAAACACCGTCCTCGAGGAGCAGCTGAAGGACCAGGAGCGCCAGGCCCTGAAAAAGGACAAGGAGATAGAGGATCTCCGCAAAGCCGCCGCTGTTTTTGAAAAGCGGCGTGAAGGCTTTAACGAGCTCCTCCATCACTTGCAGGAGACCCTGCTAGGTATCAGTGGCTCCTCATACTGTGAAGTTTGCAATTTTTGTTATGCCGAATATGACGCATCTTCTTTTTTTCGCTATGCAGCAACTCTGGAACAAGGCGAGGTGGATACCGCCGAGGGCTTGTGCATGGCCACCGACGCAGCGAAGAAGGAGCTTGATGGCCTTCTCAACGCTGGTCGCCAGGCGTGCGGGAGCCTACAGATAGCGGGTTCTTCCAACCTCTCCGCCATTGCGCTCACTCAGAAGCTCTTCTGGTGCCAGGGCTAGTGGCGGACTGGAAATAGTCCTCTGCTCGGGGTGGCGCCAGGACAGCTTTAACCATGGCGAAGGCCCACTACCCCGAGATGGACCTGGACCTGATCACCTCCGGCATCCCGGAGAGCGGCGAGGACGGTGCACCGGTGGACGAGGCCGCCATCCGGCAAAGTGTGCTCGGATACGATCAACTGTGTGCCCTGGGCACTCAACTGAATGTATACTATGAAGCATACGAGCTGCCAGGGTCGCCAAGCCAAGCTTCGGCATCGGTCTCCGCGGCTACTGTAGGTGATGATGGCGGTGAAGAGGTGTCCTCCAAGGTTCCGCCATCTTCTTAGGACGTGCCCTGCAATATGGCAGGAAAAATACTTTGCATCAATTCGGCCCCTGAGTGGGTCTGTAAGTTAAACTTAAACTGCGTGTGAATGCTTCTGCACTGTGACTGATCTGCTTGTGGCGGATCAGTGGAATGCTTTTGAGTTTTGCAGCTCAGTTTTATGAAGTGGTTTAACTGTGCGAAGAAACTGCTAGGCCTAGTTTTATGCAACTTGCAGTTTTTAACATGCCCAAAAAACAACACTTTGAAAAAAAATTCACGCGTAGGATTATGCGATCCGCCATCCGGCTCTCTGTGCTTGACTTTTCGTGAGATGGCAAAATATTTGCACGAACAATCCGCTAGGGCGACGATACTTAATAGCAACCATCCAGAACCCTTAGCAGATAGCGGCTTAGATCGTCAAAATGTCACTACTCGGGAATCCACACAGAGAACATCGAATGGAGATCAAAACATAAAAAAGCTACGCGGACCGCTTATGGCGGATTTAAAAAAGATGCAAGTGCAAAGCACAATTGCGCAAAAAGGTTCCATACGATCTAAATGAATAATAAAGGAGGTAAAAGACTCAGAGAAAATCAAGAGTGAACCAAATGCTTTATTTCATTGATCATATAGAGGTGCCTATTACATAGCTAGATAAGTGCTAAGTGTAGAAAGGACGTAGCTGTGCGATGTTCCATGGATGATCTGTTTCGTCGTAGATATCGTCAGGGTCTCTTCGCTTGCGCTTCTTACTGGGTCGCTTATCTAGCTCGCGAATATCAACGAGGTAGTAGGAACCATTCAGTAGAGCTTTGCTGATGATGAAGGGTCCTTCCCAAGGCGGGGATAGCTTGTGAGACTTCTGCTGTTTGAGGCGTAGCACCAGGTCACCCTCTTTGAACGAGCGTTGGCGAACTCGCCGGCTGTGATAGCGGCGGAGATTCTGCTGGTAGATGGCGGATCTCTGGGCTGCTAGGTCTCGTTCTTCTTCCAGCAGGTCCACAGATAGTTGTCTGGACATTTCTGCATCCATCTCCTCATAGGCCTCGACTCTTGGAGAATCGTACTGGATATCACTTGGAAGGATTGCCTCTGCTCCGTAGACTAAGAAGAAAGGGGTGAGGCCAGTTGATCTGTTTGGCGTGGTCCATAGACTCCACAACACAGATGGAAACTCTTCTACCCAGGCTCCAGCTGCTCTATGTAGCGGTGCTTCTAGGCGTGGCTTGATCCCTGACATGATTAGTCCATTGGTCCGCTCAACTTGGCCATTAGACTGTGGATGTGCCACAGATGCTAGGTCAAGGCGGATTTCGTTGTGATGGCAGTATTCTTCAACTTCTCCCTAAGACAAGTTAGTGCCATTGTCGGTGATGATGCTATGTGAGATGCCGAATCTAACCACAATGTCCTTGACAAATTTAAGGGCGGTTTTGCCATCAAGCTTTCTAATGGGCTTAGCTTCCACCCACTTCGTGAATTTGTCTACCGCTACCAGGAGGTGCGTAAATCCCGAAGGTGCTATTTTTAGCGGACCCACCATGTCCAGCCCCCAGACTACAAAAGGCTAGGTTATAGGGATCGTATGCAGTGCTGTGGCGGGCATATGGGTTTGCTTGGAGTACATCTGGCAACCGTGGCAGAGCTCCACGATATGGTCTGCATCTTCCTTGGTTGTTGGCCAGTAAAATCCATGGCGGAATGCTTTAGCTACTAGGGATCTGGCGGCGGCGTGATGCCCACATTCGCCTTTGTGGATCTCTCTTAGTATTTTGATTCCGTCCACTTGGGATATGCACTTCATAAAGACTCCCAAGGTGCTTCGCTTATAGAGCTGGCCATCTATGATGGTGTACGCTTTTGCTCTACGTTTGATTTGTCTTTTTTGGACTTCGTCTTTGGGTAGCTTCTTGTTCGTCAGATATTCCAGGAAGGGCTCTGACCATGGCGGATTGCTAGGCAAAACCGCCATGATGGGGGAGCTTGCTAGTTCTGGATTTTCTGGATCCACCATCTTGACTGATGGGACGCGCAGATGCTCGAGGAATACGCCTGGCGGAACTGCCTTACAGCTAGATCCTAGTTTGGACAAGGTATCGGTCGCCATGTTGTCGTGGGAATTTGGAGACAGTAGCCATGGGTAGGCTTATCGGAGGGGCTCGACGGTGGAGACTAGGGGCCCAGCTCAGGATTATGCCTACTGAGACACCACAGTTTACCCAGGTTCAGGGCCCTCCCGGGTGGAGGTGAAACCCCTACTTCCTGCCTGCTTCGTATTGCTTAGACAGTATCGATTACAATGCTCCTCGAGCTGTTCGGGCTAGAGGAGGAAGAAGAAGATCGGATCCCCCTATGCTAAGGGTCCAGGCCCCCTTATATAGGCAAGGGCCTGGTTACAGGTTGGGTAACGATTCGGCCGGCTGCCGGCTTCTCGGCGGCGGCGTCCTTGGCGTGATCCCTTCGCCCTGCTCTAACAGCTTCGCTTTATAAAGTACCTTTCCCCTGGGACCGGCATCTGGGAGGCATATGCCCTCCCTTTTGCCTTGGATCCTATCGTGGGGAAGGGTTCTTGGTCGCTGGTTGGTTGGACTTGGTTGTGGCGCTCGTCACTCCTGTCCTTGGCCTCTGTCGCTCTTGTCGGGGCCAGCACACTTTTGGCGAAACAGCCGTTGGTGGGTTCTTGTCTTCGTCGCCCGGCTCCGGCCTTCCACGGTGGAATCGCCAGCCGGCTGCTGGCACAGCCGGCCCACCAGGCGGAGCCGGTCCTCTTGTCTTTGAGCCATGGAAACTCCTGGGACGCCAGCCGGCAGATAGTTCGGCACGTGGCATGCCCCATAAGTCATCCCCATGACACTAGCCCCCGAAACTGGCGAAGTCTCATGGGCTAGCATGGGGCTTCGGCGGGTTCCTCTTCTCACCGAAGACTTGCTCGCTCTCGTCGAAGTCCCAGGATTTCTGGTCCGGCTTGGTCGTTCTAGTCTTCAAGGTTGAGTCTTGCGGAGTTCTCCCGGCCGTCTCGAGACGAGCCGGTTCCAAGATGCGACCCGACTGGCGGCTGCGAGCCGGCGTGCTACCTCCTGGGTACTTGCGCCGCTTCGGGTCTTGTTCCCACGCGGCGGCCGGCGCAGCGCGCCAGTGGCCAGTCTTGTCATTTTGACTTTGGAATCACCACCGTCATAACTTCCCGAGTCATCATGCGAGGTGGGCTGGCATATGTCAGCGACGTGTCCCATCAACTCCTCCCACGATCCGCTGCGGTAACCGCCACGGTGGCACATGATGCGGGAGTGGTTACCAAAACGTCGGGAGGGGGGGTTACCCCTTCGCCGCTCTTCTTTAAATACCGAGCGTGCTCGCTGCCCAGGGCATCCCCCACTTCTCCCCTCACCTCGAGCTTTGCCTTTCTGGTCCCAACCCGATCATGTCGTCTCCTAGCGGTTCCACTGCCAGCGGTCACAAGGTTCCAGAGGGGGGCAGAGAGGAGGTCGAGGCGCCGGAGACGGCGCCTTCCACATCTCGGAAACACGGTCGCCCGAAAGGGAGCCGCAACAAGAGCACCTTGGAGGCCCTCGCGGCGAAGGCCGCCGCCGCCGCTTCCACCTCCATCGCGCCCCAGGCGACCGGAGCTTCCGGCGTCACGAGCATCCCGGAAAAGCGGAGGCCAGGCCGTCCGAAGGGGAGTGGGAAGAAGACCGCTTCCGCGGCGGTTGCTGCTCCTTCGTTGTCTCGCCGTCGTGGGCGGCCGCTGGGTAGCAAGAACAAGAAAGCCCCCGCTGTCTTCAGGGTCACCGCCACTCCCGCGGGGCCCCACGCGGTGGCTTCTCCTCCGCTGGGCCTGTCGCGGCCCTGGCTGGAGAAACCGGCGCTCCAACCGCCGACCTATATTTTGGCCCAGGGGTGGTCCACCTGCATCATCCCTGCGCTCGCCGGGTCTCGGGACCTCCTCCGCCTTCCGTTCCAGTTCACGGACTCGATGGAAGGCTAGGAGATGGCCTGCGCCAGGCTGCGGGAATGCAGCGGCGGCCAGCCCTCGTACCGCGTCAAAGTTTATTTCGACGGCCAGGGGGTGTGCTACTTCCGCGACGGGTGGTCGAAGTTCTTCCTCGACTATGGCGCACACGAGGGCTGGTTCATCCTCCTCACCCGCCACGATGGGAAGAAGGACTTCACCGTCTGCTTCTTCGACGCCACCCTCTCCGCCCGTACTTATGTCGCCCAGCCGTGAGGGACAGGGGCTCCGCCGACCTCCAGCATGGGCTTCTCCGGGACGAAGTCCATGCGGCGCTCGCGCCGGGCCGAGGAAGGCGAGCATCTCCCGGGCGAGGGATTCTTGGCACTCTTAGGGTAGTAGTTTAGGGAACTTTTGTAATCGTCAGACTTCTTAGTGAACTCTTCTAATTTCCTGCAAACCTTTGCTTGTTCTTCTTCATTTGCTGTGTAAATGCTCTTGCATGAGACTATCCTCTGCTTGTGCCGTAACGCCGAGATGATTCTCCGGCTAGGATCTTTCCTTGATGGAATTGTTGACACGCGAATCCGTAGATAGGGACCGCAATGGTCGCTGACTTGCGCAGACACCTCGGGCGAAGTCTTCCAGCCTTAGCGCAGAAGGATCGGTGCTTCTGCTGGCCGGCCCTGGGAAGGACGGGCTAGCTCCGGCTCAGCGGGGTCGAAGTGGAAGCTGAGTCTTGTACCGGCTCAGGCGAGCGCTGGAGCCGACATGTTTCCCTTACCGGGCCCTCGCACGTTCCTTGCTGCGGTTGGAGTAGATTTCCCGGTTTCTGGCTCTAGCCGTTATTTTGCGAGTGTTAGGTTTCGATTTCGTTGCTCGTTTGCCGATCATGTCGCAGCGCCAGCTAATCGGATAGCCGACGAGGTATTGGAAACGGCCTACTTTTGAGGGCAGATTCCGTTTCCCCCTAGCCCCTGAGTTTTGGGGTAGCTGGATTGACAGCTAGCTCGAAACTAACTTTTCGCGAACGATGCCAACGCCAAGCGAGGAAGCTCTAGCTTCGAACCTCTTGGGCCTGGCTTCTCAGCCCAGACGTTGAGAGACTGTGACTATCAACCACTCGCTGGGCTTGCCTTTGTCTGGTTCCCTCAACTTTTTCCTTAATCTTCCCACCCTTCGGCCCTTCTACCCCCAACTGGCAGCCTGGTGCCGGTTGGTCTCCCTTGGGCCGGCAGCCAAATGCCGGCCTAGGGTGGGAGCGTGCCGCGGAGTGAGAAGTAGTACTTCAGTCTATCGGGCCCCCGACTCGTGCTAGCCAACGCTTAGTTAACAGACACTGCCCTTAACGCCTGGTTGAGCGATTTTTCTATCGTTTATGGTTCTGCTCCGCTGCTTTCCTTTGTATGTGGCCTGCCGGCTCCGATCCGTCCGGCTGCGCAGAGCCGGAAGGTGGAGGTTGGGCTCGAGACCTTCTTCATATGTAGTACTCGTCCGGCTGGCGAGAAGTCAATCGCTTTTCGGGGCTGCTGGCTGTGGCTCGGTGCCCGGAGCCGGCTGCCAGTCAAGTGAATAACGCAGGAAGCAAAACATACACGAAGTGTTTTCCTCGGAGCCGGCCGTAACTGACCGCTCCGTTTTCCTTTATTCATTGACATGCTTTTTGGGGTACAAGCTTTTGCCTTAGCAGAAGAAAGGTCTTAGGAGACTGACATTCCAGGGACGCTCCGTCTCCTTGTCAGAGTTATCTGCCTTGTTCTTTCTGGGCTCTTGTGCGTCGATGAGGTAATATGCCTCATTGCCTAGCACCCGGCTGACAATGAACGGTCCCTCCCAGGGAGGAGACAGCTTGTGCATGCCCTTAGTGCTTTGGACCAGCCGGAGTACGAGATCTCCTTCGCGAAACGCGAGTGGGCAAATTTTTGGCTGTGGTATCGTCGCAGCTGCTGCTGGTAGAGCACTGATCTGGCCAGAGCTTGTTCTCGTGCCTCCTCGAGGAGGTCGACGCCATCTTCACGAGCTTCTTTTGCTTGCTTCTCTGTGTACTAGACGATTCTGGGCGCATCAAACTCGATATCTATGGGCAACACCGCTTCTGCTCCATAGACCAGGAAGAAAGGTGTGAAGCCAATAGAGCAATTTGGAGTGGTGCGCAGGCTCCAGAGCACTGAAGGTAGCTCCTCGACCCAACAACCAGCCGAGCGTTCGAGAGGCTCGACCAGCCTTGGTTTGATGCCGGCTAGGATCAACCCATTTGCCTTCTCCACTTGCCCGTTTGTCTGCGGGTGCGCTACTGACGCTAAGTCCAGCCGGATGCCTTTCTGGCCACAGTAATCAGCATAGACTCGCTTCGCAAAGTTTGTCCCGTTGTCGGTGATGATGCTATGGGGAACTCCATATCTTGTGATGATGTCGTTGAAGAACTTGATTGTGGACGAGCCGTCGAGTTTCTTAATTGGCTTGGCTTCGATCCACTTGGTGAACTTGTCCACAGCAACCAACAGGTGCGTCAAGCCCCCGAGTGCAGTCTTGAATGGCCCTACCATGTCCAGGCCCCAGACAGCGAACGGCCAGGTGAGCGGGATGGTCTTGAGGGCTGCCGCTGGAGTGTTTCTGTGCTTGGAGAAGCGCTGGCAACCGTTGCACTGCTTCACCAGCTGCTCTGCATTTTGCTTGGCTGTTGGCCAGTAGAAACCATGGCGGAAGGCCTTGGCCACCAACGCTCTGGAAGATGCGTGATGCCCGCACTCCCCTTGGTGTATCTCTCTTAGCAGCTCTATCCCTTCTTCCGGCTCGATGCACTTCTAGAAGATGCCTGACATGCTGCGCTTGTACAGCTCGATGTTGATGATGGTGTACGCCCCAGCTCGACGTTGAATTCGCCTAGCTTCCGCTTCGTCTTGCGGCAAGTCCCCGGTGATGAGGTAGTTAGAGAATGGCTCCGCCCAGGAAGGTATCTCCCGTATGTGGAAGACACTGGCGACCAGAGGATCAGCAGCCCCCGGGTCCGTCGTTGTGCCGGCTTCATCTGATTGTCCGGCTGGGGGAGCGGGCGTGGAGCCGGCAGTCCCCTTGTCCTTTGTCGAGCCGGCCGCGCTGGGCTGGCCGGCTGCTTCCTTCAGCGCCGAGTCGGCAGCCCCCGGGTCCGGTGGCGGTACCTGAGCCGGGGCTGGGTCTCCAGGCACGTAGATGGATATGGACTCCGGCGAAGGTTTGATAGACGGTTTGTGGATGACCTCCAGGGACACCCCAGCTGGGATATCCTGCTTGGTGGAGCCGATCTTGGACAGCCGGTCTGCTTCCTCGTTGTTTGCTCTGGGGACATGGTGGAACTCGTAGCCCTCGAGGAATCCGCTGAGCTGCTGCACGTAGAAGCGATAGGAGGCCATGTTGGCGTCCTTGGCGTCCCAATCCCCTGAGACCTGGTGTGTCACTAGGTCGGAGTCTCCGAAACAGAGGATCCTCCTGATGCCGATCTGCTTGGCCATCTTGAGCCCATGTACCAGGGCTTCGTACTCAGCGACGTTGTTTGACGCACGGAAGTGCATCTGCAGCACGTACTGCAGCTTGTCTCCCTTGGGAGAGGTGAGGACGACGCCGGCTCCCAAGCCCCCGAGCAGCTTGGAGCCATCGAAGTGCATGTGCCAGTGGGTGGAGTCTAGAGCCGGCGGCAGGTACTGGTGCTCTCCCCAGTCAGCGAAGAAATCCGCTATGATCTGCGACTTGATCGTCGTCCTGGGCTTGTACTGAATGGTATGAGCTGCAAGCTCAATCGCCCATTTGGCCACTCTCCCCGACGCGTCCTTGCACCCGATGATCTCCGAGAGCGGAGTGGTGCTCACCACCGTGATTGGGTGCTCCTCAAAGTCTTCAGCTTCTTGGCCGCCATGTACACGCCGTACATGACCTTCTGGTAGTGCGGGTAATTCTTCTTGGAGAGAGTGAGCACCTCACTCAGGTAGTACACCGAGCACTGAACCGGCAGCTCTTTGCCTTCCTCGGTGCGCTCCACCACGATCACGACACTGATGACTCGTGGAGTAGCCGCGATGTAGAGCAGCATTGGCTCTCGCGGAGCCGGCGCAGCCAAGATTGGTGCGGTAGACAAGGCTCGCTTGAGGTCGTTGAAGGCGTTATCAGCACGCTGGGACCAAACAAAGTGGTCTGTCTTCTTCATCAGCTGGTACAGCGGCATGGCCTTCTCCCCGAGCCGGCTGACAAACCGGCTAAGCGAGGCCAAGCAACCGGCAAACTTCTGCACATCTCTGAGCTGGGTGGGCTTCTCTAGGGCCTCGATGGCTTTTATCTTCGAGGGGTTAGCCTCGATCCCTCGCTGGGAAACGATATAACCTAGGAGCTGTCGAGCTGGCACACCAAAGGTGCACTTCTCAGGATTGAGCTTCATGCAATAGCGCCGCAGGTTGGCGAAGGTCTCCTTGAGGTCGTCCAGGAGCGTGCCACTCTGCTTAGTCTTCACCACCACATCGTCCACATAGGCGTGCACATTCCTCCCAATCTGCCCCTGCAGACATCGCTGCATGGTTTGCTGGTAAGTGGCTCCAGCGTTCTTCAGGCCGAACGGCATGGTAACGTAGCAATAGGCTCCATATGGGGTGATGAAGGAGGTCTTGATCTGATCCGGCTGGAAGAGCGGGATCTAGTGGTAGCCTAAATAGGCATCCAGGAAGGACAGCAGGTCACAGCCGGTTGTGGAATCGATCACCTGCTCGATGCGTGGTAATGCAAATGGATCCTTGGGGCAAGCCTTGTTAAGGCTGGTGTAGTCAATACACATTCGCCAAGTGTTGTTCTTCTTCAGGACCAAGACTGGGTTCGCAAGCCAATCAGGATAGAACACCTCCATGATAAAGCCGGCTGCAAGGAGCCGGGCGATCTCCTCGCCAATAGCTTTCCTCTTCTCTTCTGCAAAGCGTCGCAACGGTTGATTGACCGGCCTGGCATCCGGCCTGACGTTGAGTGAGTGCTCAGCCAGCTCCCTCGGCACACCTGGCATGTCCTTTGGAGACCATGCAAAGATGTCCCGATTCTCACGGAGGAAGCTGGTGAGCTCGCTTTCCTATTTAGCAGAAAGGCCGGTGCCGATGATGACGTACTTGGATGGATCGCTCTCGTCCAACAGGATCTTCTTGGTGTCGTTAGCCGGCTTGAACTGCTCCACCGGCGACTAGCGAACCAGCACATCTTGCTGGGCCAGCTCCACGTGATGTAGAAGCTGCCGCTTCTCTTCGGCGATAACCAGTGCCTCTGCCAGTTGCGAGCTCTCCTTTGCACAGGCCAGGGACTTCTTGAAGCTTCCTGAGACAGTGATCACGCCTCTGGGTCCTGGGAGCTTCATCTTCAGATAGGCGTAATGTGGCACCGTCATGAACTTGGCCAGGGCTGGACGGCCAAGCAGCGCGTGGTAGGGACTGCTGATGTCCACCACCTCGAACCAGATAGGCTCGCGGCGGCTATTCCCCTTCTTTCCGAAGAGAACCTCCAGCTGCACCTTACCCAAAGGGGTGCAAGAATGCCCAGGCACGATGCCATGGAAGGTGAGCCGGCTCGGTTTCAGCTGAGCAAGCGGGATGCCCAACTTCTCCAGAGAGCTCCGGTAAAGAAGGTTGATACTACTACCGCCGTCGATGAGCACGCGGGAGAACCGGCACATGTGCGTATCAGAGCACACAACTGGGTCCAGAACCAGAGCGTATTCTCCAGGGCTGGGCATTAGCCGCGGATGGTCCTCGCGCCCCCAGGTGATGGCCGCCTCAGACTAGTGCATGAACTGGGGTTCTGCAGGCATTACGGCATTCACCTCTGCCTCATGCCAAAGGTCGTTCCTTTTATCCTTGCCGGGGGTAGTGAAGATATGATATTGCTCAACATCCGCCGGGAAGTCAACGTCTTGGTCCGGCTCGCCTTCAGCCAGGCCTTGCTGTTGGTCCTCCTGACCTCCAGCCGGTTGCGCTTGCGACGCACCAGGGATCTGCCGAGCGCGCTGCTCCAGCTCTCTCATGAAACGGCACTGACGCGTGGAGTGGGTCGCTTCCCTGCCCGGGGAGGTGTGGAATTTACACGGCTGATCAAGCGCATCATCAAGGGTGTACTTGCCCTCTTTGCGCCCATGACCGCTGCCTGCAGCCCCCGGGCCTCCTTGGTCAGAAGCCGCTCGCTTTGAGCTAGCAGATCCTCTGGGGTGCGTCTCGGCGTGGTCAAGCCACAGGTGGATGTGCAATGCCGATGGGCGAGCCTGGGACTCCGACCCTGGCACCGGCACCGGGATCTGGCGTGGCCTGACTGCTCCGCCACCTTGCTGAACGCGGCGGCCTTGGGCGTTGCCGCTCGGGACATGGCCGCCTCGTCCGCGCCCTCCGCGGCCCCGGCTTGCCGATGGCGACCGCTGGATCTGGCTGGGGACGGCGGTAGCGAAGCTGCGCTGTAGGTCGCGAGCGAGCTTGGTCGGTGCGTCTCCATGCACGTCGTAGAACTCGCTGAGCGTGGTACTCGCGCGGCACCGGTTGGCCTCGCCCTCTGCCACCTTGCCGAGGAGGACGAGGCGCGTCCGCTCCAGGGCCTCGGCGACCCAGGCGGGGTCGATGATGCGGTCGAGGGGGGCGCGCAGGTCCACCACGGAGACGTCCGGGGCGTCCTGCTCTGGGAGTGGAGCATCTTGCTCCTGTGGAAGAAGGCGTCCGTGCGACGGGCGCTCGGGGCGCAGAGAGTCGCCGCCCTCCTCTTCTCCCAGGGCCATCACCTCGACCATGGCGCCAAGACTGCTGCTTTCACCGCAGCTCGAGCCTCCATCGCAGAGAGGGTCGAAGACGTCGGTGACCTCCTCCGGGAAGGGCTTGGCGATGTAGAAGCGGTGGCTTCCGATGTCGAGGAAGGAGCCGCTGTTGCCAAAGCCGTTCTCGAAGTGGGCCAAGTTGTCGCTGATGCAGTCGAAGGTGCCGAACCTCCAGACGAGGCCGGAGGCGACCTTCTCGCCGGAGGGTCCCGGCCGGAACTTGACTCCGCTCGCCGCCGCACTTTGCCCCATGGTGGGCGCCAACTGTCGTGGGAATTTGGAGACAGTAGCCATGGGTAGGCTTATCGGAGGGGCTCGACGGTGGAGACGAGGGGCCCAGCTCGGGATTATGCCTACTGAGACACCACGGTTTACCCAGGTTCAGGGCCCTCCCGGGTGGAGGTGAAACCCCTACTTCCTGCCTGCTTCGTATTGCTTAGACAGTATCGATTACAATGCTCCTCGAGCTGTTCAGGCTAGAGGAGGAAGAAGAAGATCGGATCCCCCTATGCTAAGGGTCCAGGCCCCCTTATATAGGCAGGGGCCTGGTTACAGGTTGGGTAACGATTCGGCCGGCTGCCGGCTTCTCGGCGGCGGCGTCCTTGGCGTGATCCCTTCGCCCTGCTCTGACAGCTTCACTTTATAAAGTACCTTTCCCCTGGGACCGGCATCTGGGAGGCATATGCCCTCCCTTTTGCCTTGGATCCTATCATGGGGAAGGGTTCTTGGTCGCTGGTTGGTTGGACTTGGTCATGGCGCTCGTCACTCCTATCCTTGGCCTCTGTCGCTCTTGTTGGGGCCAGCCCACTTTCGGCGAAATAGCCGTTGGTGGGTTCTTGTCTTCGTCGCCCGGCTCCGGCCTTCCATGGTGGAATCGCCAGCCGGCTGCTGGCATAGCCGGCCCTCCAGGCGGAGCCGGTCCTCTTGTCTTCGAGCCGTGGAGACTCCTGGGACGCCAGCCGGGAGATAGCTCGGCACGTGGCATGCCCCATAAGTCATCCCCACGACACATGTTATCTTCTCGTCGTACGTGTTTGATATCGTACCCGAGGAAACTTTTGGCCATCTCGTCCACTTCGTCTCTGTATGCCGCCATAACTTCGTTCCGAGCTTTGTACGTGCCAGCCACCTGCTGGGCGACAAGGTCAGAATCTCCGCAACACATAATGTGTTGTACGCCGATCTCCTTTGCGACACGTAGCCCGTGCAGTAGAGCTTCATACTCCGCGATGTTGTTGGTGGTGGGGAAGTGGATCTGGAGAACATAGTTGAGCTCATCTCCCTTGGGAGATTTGAGTGTCACTCCAGCCCCCGAGCCGTGTAGCAGCTTTGATCCATCAAAGTGCATCACCCAATGCTCTGGTTCTGGGATGGGCGTAGTCTCCTGTGCTTTCTTCCAATCCGCCATAAATTCTGCCAAAGCCTGAGACTTGATGGCGGTGCGAGGCTTGTAGTTGATGTCAAAAGAGGCTGATTCAATGCCCCACTTTGCAACTCGTCCTGTTGCGTCGCTGTTGTTGATGATGTCCTTCAGTGGGGCCTTGCTCACCACTGTGATTTTATGGTCATAGAAGTAATGCCTTAACTTACGAGAAGCTAGGAAAACTCCGTATGCCAACTTTTGGTAGTGAGGATAGCTATGCTTGGATTCCGTTAGGACCTCGCTGACATAGTAGACTGGTCGCTGTACGCCGTACTCCTACGCTTCTTCCTTACGCTCTACCACGATGACGATGCTGACCACCCTGTTAGTTGCCGCCATGTATAGTAACCTGGGTTCTTGGTCTTCGGGAGCCGCTAGGACTGGTACAGTGGATAGCACTCTCTTCAGATCCTTAAGCGCAGCGTCTGCCTCATCGGTCCAGACGAATTCGTCTGATTTCTTCATCAGCTTGTAGAGTGGCAAAGCCTTCTCGCCAAGACGACTGATGAATCTGCTCACTGCTGCCACGCAGCCTGTGAGTCGCGGTACATCTTTTAGATCTATGGGCCATGAGATGTCGAGGATTGCCTTGATCTTCTCCAGGTTGACCTCAATTCCGCGGTGGGAGATGATGAATCCTAGAAGTTGTCCAGCTGGTACCCCGAAGACACACTTCGTGGGGTTAAGCATCATGTTGTATTTCCTTAGATTGTCGAAGGTCTCTTGCAAATCCGCTATAAAGCCATCTTGCTTCTTAGACATAACGGCGATGTCGTCCACATATGCGTGGATGTTTCGTCCGATTTGATCCGCCAGGCATTTTTGCATAGTGCGCTGATACGTTGCTCCTGCGTTTTTCAGACCAAATGGCATTGTAACATAGCAATATCTGCCATAAGGTGTTACGAACGACGTAGCGAGCTGATCGGACTTTTTCATCTTGATCTGGTGGTATCCTGAGTAGGAATCTAAGAAACACAGTAGCTCCAATCCCGCCGTCGAGTCAATGACTTGGTCAATGCGAGGCAAGGGAAAAGGGTCCTTTGAACATGCTTTATTCAGGCCGGTGTAATCTACACACATGCGCAGAACTTTTGTGTTTTTCTTAGGAAGTAGCACAGGATTTGCCACCCGCTTGGTATGGATTACTTCTTTGATGAAGCCTGCTTTCAGCAGCTTGGAAATTTCCTTTGCTATGGCGCGGCGCTTTTCATCTCCGAAGCGTCTCATGGCTTGTCTTACTGGCTTGGAGCCAGGAATTATCTGCAGAGTGTGCTCGGCGAGTTCCCTAGGTACACCTGTCATGTCAGATGGCTGCCTTGCGAAGATGTTCCGGTTCTCACGGAGGAACTCGATGAGCGCGCTTTCCTATTTGGGGGATAGATTTGTCCCAATTGAGGTGGTCTTGGCGGCATCGCCAGCGACAAGTTCCACCTGTTTGGTATCAACTGTAGGCTTGAAGGTGGGCGGGGAGGCAGAAATCTCCTGCTTGGATGCTAGCATCTCCGCGGGGTCTGTGGCGGCATGGATTTCCTTGAACTCCTCACCGAAGAACACTGCTTCCGCGAAGGCGGCTTCTCCTTCCTCGCACTCCTTTGCCTTTCTGAAGCTGCCATAAATGGTGATTATGCCATCCGGTCCAGGCATCTTTAGCTGGTTGTAGATGTAACAGGGCCTGGCATGGAAGCTGTGGAAAGCGGGGCGACCGAAGATCACGTGGTATGTACTTTTGAACGGGACTACCACAAAGGTTATGGGCTCTTCACGGTAATTTTCTTCACTGCCGAAGGCAACCTTGAGTGTGATGGACCCGAGGGACTTAGCTTGGCGCCCAGGAACCACTCCGTAAAAATTGACAGCACTATGGCGGAGTTGGGTTTTGGTAAGGCCCAGGAACCACTCGTAGCTGTGGATTACAGGGCATACCACCATGGCATAATATCCATCTGGGATATGCTCTGGATGATCATCGCGGCTCTAGTGCACCGGTACTTCGGACCATCGGACGTACTGGCGGATTTTTGGCACGGTGGCGTTGAGGGAGCGCATAGCGGCTCTCTGTGCCTTAGCCGTGGGGGGTCCAAGGAACGTGTGGAAGGCTCCTTTTTTGTTTTTGATTGGATTAGCCTTGCCAGCGTCCCCCTCTGCCTTTTCGGCGGGTTTGGGCGCGGGGTCTTCATCCATATCACTGCCATCCCTAGGTTCCTTGTCTTTGTCCGTTTTCCCTTTGCCACGAGGCCGTTGTCGCCGGCTGCGCTTGAAGCCAGCTTCTTGATCCGCCTTGAGGTCGTTGACAAATTTGCAGTTCTGGTTGGTGTGATTGCATTTTCCTGAAGCGTCACGATGGGCGAAGCATGGCATATCACGGTACTCATCGTAGGACAGGGGGGCGGATGGCGCCGAAGCGGGAGTTGTAGAACTCCGCGGCTGGCCACTGCTCATACCGCGTCCCCTGCCGCGCTGGCTGTTTTGGCCCTTATCAGCGAAAGTTGTGGCCACCATATCCGGAGCCTGCTGCTCTTCTGGCGGATTCTTCCGTTTATTGCTGCTATTCCGCTTTCCAGTATTCTGGATGGCGGAAGCCTTCAAAGATTCACGGGCGTCGTCATCGGTGGCCGCGTAGTTGCTTGCAATGGTGATCATGGAATTTAGGGTTAGTTTCCCTTCGTTCCTTTCCCGCAACAGACGATGGCGGAGCAGTTGGCCTCTCTCCAAACTGTCAATAAACGCGAGGATGGCGGATTCGTCGGTAACCCCTTCACAGGAGTTCTTCATATCTAGCCGTCGCGCGAGGAAAGTTTGGGAGGTCTCGTCGTCAGCCCGTCGGCACCTTTGGAGGTCACCAATGTTATGGGGTCTCTTGTAAGTCCCCTTGAAGTTTTCGGTGAACGCAGTTTACATATCGAACCAGGTTTGGATGGAATTTTCTGCCAAGTCGTTGATCCACAGCCGCGCAGTGCCAGATGGCATCAGGGGTAAATAGCGGACAGCAACGTTGGGTGATCCCCCGGCGAACTGTACTGCATTGAAGTAGCCTTGTAGCCAAGTTAAAGGCCTATCGACTCCATTTTACTGGCGGATGTTTTTCTCGATCTTGAACCCATGCGGGATGGGCTCATCACGAATCCGTTGTCCAAAGCACTTTGGGCCGAGGAAGAAGGCTATTTGAGACTTGGCAATCTCGTTTAGATGGGTACGGGCGTCATAGGGCTTCTGGTCCGGCGGATCCTTGCGAGAGTTGCGTAACCTTGCTGGTCCGCCACCGCCACCGCCGCCGCCATGGGGGCTGCCTGGTGGGGATGGCGAAGGGTCACGTCATCTTTTACTCTCGCCGTCCTGCGACTGATCTCTGCAGCTACGACGGCTTCCCTCTGTTCTTCGTGGAGATGGATCATCGTCATGGCGGCGGGAGCCTTGCCCTTTGTCATCATGGTGGCGAGCGGAGCGATGCTTATCCTTGTCACCGCCACGATGCGCGCCGTCGTCATGGCGAGATCGTTCCCTTCGCTTGGATCCGCCGTCTCTGCTGGCTTCCCATCGTGGCGGATCGTCTCTGCGTCCAGCGTCACGGCTTCGCCCTCGCTTGCCATCATTGTCGCGTATGACGATTCCTCCATTTGGGACTTCGAACGTCTTATACTTTGGTGGCGGCATGTTGGTCTTATGGCGGGGGGCAGCATTGTCTTGTTGGTATCCGTAAGCAGGGTAGTTCTTGTGGGGTGGCGATGGATTTCTCTGTGGGCCTTTGCCATTTGGTTTGTCATCGGAGGATATTGGGATGGCGTTCGCCCGGTTGCGAGCTTCTCTTCTTCGGATTTCTAAGGATCCGGTATGAGATTCGTTATCAGGGCGCGTACCATAGTTGCCAGGCCCCCGAGCTTTAGAGGCAGTGCTGGACCTGCATAGCGCGGGATCAGATTTGAGCCGTCGTGACGACGTAGCCTTCTCCTGCTGCACTAATGCTTTGGTCATCAGTTTCACCGCCGTCTCTAGGGCTGCTGGGCTCTTATTATGCTCCAATAGCTCCTTTGCAACCACGATATTCTCAATGGGTGTAGCCCTGACTTCATCGCGGTTTTTGTCCATATATGGCGGATTCTTGATGTACATCTTGGCCGGAGTTTCCGCTGTTGGTACGGTGAACTCAAGGTTTCGCACCAGCTGCGGGTCGCCTCCCTCAGCCATCTGGTTCTGGATGAGAGTAACATACTTCTCCTCCATATTCCTTGCGCGTTTCAGCGTGTCTTGAGCTTTAGCAATGTCGCCATCAAGCTGCTGGCCCATTTTCTCAACTCGCTTTGCTTCCTTGAGGAGTGCTCGTCTTTTCTTCTTGAGATCGTTCACATCCCTGACATAGTCAGGGGTGATTGGATCTGCTAGAGTTCCGTAGACGACCTTATCTAGTGGGGCCGTGAAGTCTTCTGGGTGCTGGCCCTCGGGGATGGCGGATTGCGGAGGCCTGGGTCCGCCGTGGATCTCAGGAAGTTGTTCCGTGGCGGGATCGACGGCTAGTGGTGGGTTACCCTGCTCTTTGCCGGCATCTCCGTCATGGACTGCCTGAGATGGCGGATCACTGGTTGTCTGCCCAGCATCATCTCCTTTGTTGGTTACGAACACCTGCTTGGCCACTGCTTGCTGTTCTTCAAGTGCCTGCTGCGCTAATTCCGCCTCAATTTTTCTCATGGCGGCGTCATAATGGTCAGAATCATAGCCCTTGCTGTCCCAGTCATCCGATTCACCACTTTCGTTAAGTGCCTCAAGGATGGATTCACCTGGGCTATCTTCTCCATTGGAGGTAGATCCCGAAGTGATGTCTGCGAACGCAACAAGGCAATACCGCGGTGTCTCTAACGCCAGATTGCTCATGGCAGATTCACAGCGGTCTTCCACCACTTCCTCTACCTCTAGGGCGGGCTGGGTGGGATTGTTTTTTAGATCCGATCTAGGCAACTTGGAAAGTTCCAGATCACATGAGTCCTCCTCCGTATCCAGCTCGAAAGCGGTCCGTTTGGGGATTTCAGCCATACCAATCCGCCGGAAATTGGTTTCCGTGGCGGGGGTAGGGTTTGTCTCTCCAATGAAGATATGGATATCTCTAATCCGCCGGAAATTGGTTTCCATGGCGGAGACCGATGCCGAAGCTTGGCTTGGCGACCCTGGCAGCTCGTATGCTTCATAGTATACATTCAGCTGAGTGCCCAGGGCACACAGTTGATCGTATCCGAGCACACTTTGCCGGATGGCGGCCTCGTCCACCGGTGCACCGTCCTCGCCACTCTCCGGGATGCCGGAGGTGATCAGGTCCAGGTCCATCTCGGGGTAGTGGGCCTTCGCCAAGGTTAAAGCTGTCCTAGCGCCACCCCGAGCAAAGGACTGTTTCCAGTCCGCCACTAGCCCTGGCACCAGCAGCAGCTTCTGAGTGAGCGCAATGGCGGAGAGGTTGGAAGAACCCGCTATCTGTAGGCTCCCGCATGCATGGCGACCAGCGTTGAGAAGGCCATCAAGCTCCTTCTTCGCTGCGTCGGTGGCCATGCGCAAGCCCTCGGCGGTATCCACCTCGCCTTGTTCCAGAGTTGCTGCATAGCGGAAAAAGAAGATGCGTCATATCTACTATATACTAAAAGCACAATACAGAGATCTAAAATAGAGACACCACATTAATCTACATCATTAAATTTATTATAGCTATTAGATCTAAAATTTACGGTTAGGATTAAGCTAGAGATTGCGTAACATTATTGTCAAAATCTGAGTTTGACACCCTTTTACGTGTCAACAAAAAACAAAACCCCAACGTGTGTAGCCAATCCGGCCAAAACGTTCCAAGAAAAAAAACTATAATCGTGTATTCCTCCAACTCCTAACACGTTTTGGGAGAAAAATCCTGAAGCTAAAGAAACTGTGTAACCTGCGATTCCTGTAACTCGTAATACGTTGTTCTCTAAAAAAACTCCCAATACGTTCTGGGAGAAAAAAATCTCAAAGCCAACTAGGCACTCAATTGTTGAAAACTATTACATATAATTATCTACTATATACTAAAAGCATAATATAGAGGTTCTAAAATAGAGTAACCACGTTGATCCACATCCTCTAAATTAATCTAAATAGTTAGATCTAAAATTTGTGGCTAGATTAAAAGCTACTCCCTCTGATCAGAAATAACTGTCGGGCACTTAGTACAAACATTGTACTAAGTTAGTACAAAATCACCGACAATTATTTCCAACCGGAGGGAGTATGTAATTGTGCGGTCCAGTTTGAAACGTCTTATGTTAAATATACTATTAAATATTAAAGGAAACTGCGTACAATGAAAACAAAAAAGTCAAAAAAGTTAGTTCCAAAAGTCCAACATGTGCAGGTTACACACAAAAAAAGTGTCCAAAACGTGGAGGTAAGAATAGAGAGTCAGACGTGTGTCACTAGGAGTCTTGAATTTCTTTAATTGACTGTAATTCTAAAGTTAGTTTTGAAGCTGTAGTGCAACGTTATACCTAAACCAATCAAATTTCTAGATGAGGTTATATGCTCGCTGAAAAATTCTGGCGTACATATTTTCTCATAAATAAAAAAAGTGGTAGCAGCAAGCTTAGGTTTCAGCTTTTGTGTTCATCAATCTAGGAGAAACTAACGACAATAGCTTGCCGATTTCAAACTGGATATTAGTTATGAAGAAAGATATCGCATGGTTAAACTCCAACGAATCAAATTTCTAGATGAGGTTACTTGCTAGCTGAGAAATTTTAGCCTACATATTTTCCTAAGAAAACCAAAAGTGCTTGCAACAAACAGCTTAGAGGTTTTATAATTTGTGCTCATCGGTCTATTGCTGGCTGGGTAGCCTCGATGTTGGAAGAAACTAATGACAACACTTTTCCGGTGTTAAAACTCGACATCATCCCATGGTACCCTTTTATACCCCAAATATATGGCATATACTTAATAAAATGATCCACTGTTTTCTAAGTTTCACCAAATATATCGAAGGGAATATGAACAACAAACAATCCTAAATAACTACATAGTGAAAATATCTTATAGTGGATCTCTAGATATTGGTTTTTATTATGCATCTTCATAAGAGAACTGAAAGTGCTAGCAGCAAGCAGCTTCGAGGATTTATAATTTGTGCTCATCGATCTGCTGCTGGCTGGGTAGCCTCGATGCCGGGAGAAATTAACAACAACACCTTTCCGGTGTTAAACTCAGCATCATCCCATGGTACTCTTTCCGATCCCAAATATATGGCATATACTTAATAAAATGATTCATTGTTTTCTAAGTTCCACAAAATATATAGAAGGGAATATAAACAATAATATTGACTAACTACATGGTGAAAATATCTTATAGTGGATCTATAGATATTGGTTTTTTATTGTGCATCATTAATATCTTTGATTAAACTTAGAAATCATTGACTTTTGAGTAAATTTATACGCCATATATTTGGGGAAAGAGCAGTTTCATAAGTTTCAAGATGCCCGATACGCATATTTTGATATATTCAGATATTGCCCTCGCATTGCGAGGGCCACCGTGCTAGTTCGGCATAACAAAAATTGCAAACTTCACAGTATGAGGAGCCACTGATACCTAGTAGGGTCTCCTGGAAGTGATGGAGGAGCTCGTTAAAGCCTTCACGCCGCTTTTCAAAAACAGCGGCGGCTTTGCGGAGATCCTCTATCTCCTTGTCCTTTTTCAGGGCCTGGCGCTCCTGGTCCTTCAGCTGCTCCTCGAGGACGGTGTTTGCGGCCAGTGATTTCTGGAGCTGCTGCTGCAGCCCATCCATCGCAATGGTGTGGCCCTTCTCCACCCCCTCAAGTGTGGACTTGAGCTTGGCAGCATCTGCATGGTGGAATTATCAGCGCAGCATTGATCGAATAAGCATAAAGGGACTCAAACTTGTTAAGGAAAATTTCCGCTATTCTCAAGCTGCTGCTGCAAGTCCACCACAAGAGCACTTTTGTTTGCCAGCTCCTTCTCTTGCGAGTTGACAACCTAGACCAGGTCCTCTACCACTTTCTTGTAGTTCTGGCAAAATAATTTGAAGTGTTAGTCAATCTTAGAGCTTTATGCCGGATAATCATCCGCCATAACGCTCGGGGGCTACTCATGATGATTTTTTAGTCACTCTTAGGGCATTATGCTGGATAGTATCCGCCATAACGCTCGGGGGCTACTTATGCTGATTTTGACTTCCTAGGAGCTTTATGCCGGATAGTTATCCGCCATAACGCTCGGGGGCTACTCAGTATGAAATTTTAAAGTTCTCTATAGAGCACTGTATGAACTACCAGCGCTTGAGGGTTATGCTATTCAAAAATTTACAGAAGTTTCTCTTGAAGCCCCATAGCGGATCGAATATGAGCATCCGTCATGGCGCTCGGGGGCTACTGGGAGTACATACCTTCTTCATGGTGGCTGTTTTCTCA
This sequence comes from Dactylis glomerata, assembly GCA_007115705.1. NCBI lineage: Eukaryota > Viridiplantae > Streptophyta > Magnoliopsida > Poales > Poaceae > Dactylis > Dactylis glomerata. The sequence goes on from QXEO01000298.1 coordinate 7,788,682, forward strand.
ACAAAAGCAGCGATGCCGCTGGACAGCTGGTGGCTGGCATCCTCCTGGCTGGAAATAAGATTGACGACTTCAAGTTGCTTTTGTCTCCAAAACACACTGCCCCCCGCCGGAGCATCCGCCACTTGACCCTGAAACGAGCCAGAAGCCTTTTTGCTTTGGACGACATCATTAGCCGCAGCTTCAGTCATTGGATTGGCTTCTGGCATCGGGTCAAACTGACCACCAGCATCCTCCATATCGATATCGATACGAGCGGGGGAGGGAATTGGTACGTCAGGGGTGTGCGGGATAGCGGCAAGGGAGGGCTTGGCTCGCTTGGATGACGGCTCCTTGACAGTAGGTTTCTTCCTTCTGAGTAAAGGAGGATTAGAAATGAAAAACAGCAACAATGAAGGAGGATATCGAAAGGTTACCTTGACTTGGGCAGATTGATAGTAGCGGTATTTTCGGATGGCGTCTCCAGCTCCGCCCTGCGTTGAGCTTCGAAACGACAGGAATCAACAGATTTCCCACCACCACCGCGAGTTTTCCCGCTACCAACCCGCTTCTTGGGGGTCACCTTCTCCTTGGTCTTGAGGGCTGTGTCGTCTACATCCCCCGCCATCTCCTCTTTGTTCCCGCTGGAGTGAATAAATTCCTCCTGAGCGGTAGACTTGGTGTTGGAGCGGATACAACCTGGAGTCCTAGACTAAGTCCTATGCGTGTTCTACAAGGCAATCCGCCATGGGCCTGTCTTCGGATCCGCCATAAGCGCCTGCGTCCAGTACCACCGTGGCAACTTCAGCAACTGGGCCGCCCGGTAGGCAATCCGCCATACCACCCCTGATGGGCCACCCTGGCTTGCTGATTTAGGACTACGTCGCTGGTATACCTATTTGGTATATCCCCAATAGGGCCCACCCCAAGCCGCGCCGCCCTGTGGTGAGACCACCTCAGAGCTCGTTTTCGTCCCGATTTCCTCCTGTGATTTCGTCTCGATGTATAATTTTCGCCTATATAACCCCCCGGATTACCCGAGGTCTGTATATCATGTTTTTGTAGTGTTTTTGTTTCAAGCTGTTTCTGTCAGGAGATTGTTCTCAGTTTTGGGCGGATCATGGCTCCTTGAAGCGACGACAAGGGCAAAAGGCCTAGGGAAGAGGACCACCAAGACCCCAAGCTGAAGGAGGAATAGGAGGCTGGAGGACCAAGGGCGAGAAACTCTACTTTTGTAGGATCAATGAACGCCGAACGTGCCTTTTCTCATGATATGCGGGGACCAACGTTTCCAGTCTTGGATCTAAATTTCATGCCCGTAATAAAAGAGGGTATGCTAGTCACTGACGAGCTTTGTACCCAATATTGAGTTCTGGAGAGGGAGATACAGATACTTCAAGAAGAGAATCTCGGGCTTCGCAGGATGCTGGAATATCTCATTGACCGAAGGATGATCCCACCACCGCCGAAGGAGTAATTCGTCATTGATATAGGCATCCCCTTGGCTTGTTCCAAGCTTGGGGGAGTGCCGCGGTATCACATCATTATCTTTTACTCATTTACTTTTCAAGTAGAGTCCTATTATGAATAAAGAAGTTATCTTATAGAATAGTTTGCAGTGTGGAAGTATCCTCCTTAGTTGGTTATCTATGTATCCCTTGGTGTGAGTTGTGGTAATGAAATATTAATGAGAAGTTTTATCGTTTACTTTCCGCACACTTTATTTTAGTTTGCAATCTTTCTTATATGACTAGTCTTGCGGATTAGTGTTGGTATCACTTTGGGAGTATGAGTAAATTTAGTTGGTTTTGGCAAACTTAGCTTGGTCAATAGCAACATTACCTTGAGATTTGAGTAGAAAAGAAGAAAGAAGTGCTTGTAGTTACATCACTTCAGTTTTCCTTCATGTTTGGCTTATAAGCATTATTATTCTCAAAGTTAAAATCGTTGTACCTTCAAGGAAGTTTGCATGATTGTTCCTATTATATGTATGTTTGTTTGTTTCATGCAACTCTTATGCTTGCTACCCAGCTTTGCTAGCCAAAAAACTGTACTGAGAGGGAATACTTCTCATGCATCCAATTCCTAAAAGCCAAGTTACTTCCAAAGAGTCCACTATAAATTCCTATGTATGGTATTTCAAGCCATTCCAAGTAAATTTTCATGTGCTACCTTTCGAAAACCTTCAAATACTTCTCATTTTGTGCCCCTATTTTTAGCTTATAAGGACATAGTGGATGGGTTTGTTATCTTCCATACTAAATTAAGTACCCCTCGACTAGGCAGCTTCATCTGCTCGTCATTAATATTGCAAGGGAGTGATATGTCTCAAACGTATCCATAATTTTTGATGCTCCATGCTTGTTTTTACACCATTTGCTTAGTGTTTCGTTACACTTCGTGGCACTTTTATGCATTTTCCGGAACTAACCTATTAACAAGTCGCCATAGTGCCAGTTCCCTGTTTTTTGCTATTTTTGTGTTTCAAAAAAGTTACACAGGAAATATTCTCAGAATTGGACGAAACCAAAGCCAGTCGCCCAGAATTTCACCGAAGCTTCCAGAGAACCGAAGAGGAGATGGAGTGGCCACGAGGGCTCCACACAACAGGGCGGCGCGGCCTGGCCCCTGGCCGTGCCCCCTATGTGTGAGGGCGCCTCGGCCCACTCCTGACGATGCCCCTTCGCCTATAAAGACCCCCCGACGGGAAAAACCTAAGTACCCAATCACTTTTCCAGAACACATCGCGATCCGCCGCCCCCGTCGACCCAAAGATCGGGAGGGTCTAGAAGCTCTTCCTGGCACCCTGCCGGAGAGGGGAATCGCCACCGGAGGTCTTCTTCATCGCCATGCTTGACTCCGACGCGATGAGTAAGTAGTCTACCTTGGACTATGGGTCCATAGAAGTAGCTAGATGGTTGTCTTCTCCACCATGTGCTTCATGTTTAGATCTCATGAGCTGCCTTACATGATTGAGATCACCGTTATGTAATTCTATATGTTGTGTTTGTTGGGATCCGATGAATATTGGTGTTATGATTGAGTTGAAGTACTGAATTTTATCTTATGTTATCTCTATGTTGTTTATGATCTTGCATGCTCTTCGTTGTTAGTAGCTATCTTGGCCGAGTAGTTGCTACTGACTCCAAGAGGGGGTATTTATGCTCGATAGTGGGTTCTTGCCTCTATTTAATCTGGGGGAGTGACAGAAACCTCTAAGGTTGTAGATGTGCTGTTGCTACTAGGGGGAAAACAACATTCATATGCTCAAGGGCATATGCTTTGTTTACATTACACACTTTTCTTAATGCAATTATCTGTTGTTCGCAACTTAATACTTGTGGAGTTCTCGGATTGATTCGCCACAAGTGGATTATTAGTCATAGATGCAGTTGGATGGCGGTCTATGTATCTTGTTGTAATGCCCAGAGTAAATCTCATAGTAATCCTCTCATCATATGCACGTTGTCTTTATTCTATCAATTGCCCAACTGTAATTTGTTTACCCAACATGTATTATTTTATCTTATGGAGAGACACCACTAGTGAACTGTGGAGCCCGGTCCTATTTCCATCATATTGCTATCACCTGTTTACTTTACTCGCACAGTTTACTTTACTCGCATATTATTACTATTTTCCACTCGATACGCTCATTCCTTTGTTTACAGCAAACCGGTGAGATTGACAACCTCATCGTAAGTTGGGAGCAAAGTATTTGGTTGTGTTGTGTGCATGTTCCACATTGCCGCTCGCAAAGCAAAGCTTGGACGAGGCGCCCTATAAATTGTCCGGAGCTGTCGCAAGCTAGCGGGCATCACCTTCAGTCGTATTGGCTTCTTCCCCTTCGGATCGATAAACCTTGGTTTCTTAACTGAGGGAAAACCTTGCTGCTATATTCATCATACCTTCCTCTTGGGGTTCCCAACTGGACGGTGAAAAACTATCAACACCGTACCGCATCAAGCTCTTTTCTGGCGCCGTTGCCGGGGAGGAAGAAGAAGACTTCTGCGAGGGGAGTTTTCGCACGCACATCCTTTACTTTGTTTATTGTTTTGATTTACTTTATTTTTACTTGCATCGTTTTATCAAAAACCCAAAAAAATTAGAATCCTTTGTAGTTGGTTTTACTTGTCTGCTTTTAGTTTGCTAGAATGGCTACTCCTGAAAACACCAAGTTGTGTGACTTTACTAGCACGAATAATAGTGATTTTATCTGCACTCCTATTGCGCCACCTGCTCCTGCTGCAAACTTTTATGAGATTAAGCCTGCTTTGTTGAACCTTGTTATGAAAGAGCAATTTTCTAGTGCTAGTACTGATGATGCTGCAGCTCATCTCAACAATTTTGTTGAGCTATGTGAGATGCATAAATATAAGGATGTTGAAAGTGATATTATTAAGCTTAAGTTGTTTCCTTTTTCTTTGAGAGGAAAAGCTAAGGATTGGTTGCTGTCTTTGCCTAAAAATAGTATTGATGCATGGGCTAAGTGTAAGGATGCTTTTATTGGTAGATACTATCCTCCTGCTAAGATTATAGCTTTGCGTAGCAATATTATGAAGTTTAGTCAGTTTGATAATGAACATGTTGCTCAAGCTTGGGAAAGAATGAAATCTATGATAAAGAATTGTCCCACTCTTGGACTGGCTACTTGGATGATTGTTCAAACTTTTTATGCAGGACTGAATTTTTCTTCAAGGAACCTACTTGATTCAGCTGCTGGAGGCACTTTTATGTCCCTTACCTTGGGCGCCGCAATGAAGCTTCTCGACAATATGATGGTAAATTACTCTGAATGGCACCCCGAGAGAGCTCCACAAGGTAAGAAGGTAAATTTTGTTGAGGAAACCTCTTCCTTGAGTGATAAGATTGATGCTATTATGCTTATGCTTTCAAATGATAGGACTCATGTAGATCCTAATAATGTTCCTTTGGCCTCTTTGGTTGCTCAAGAAGAGCATGTTGATGTAAACTTCATTAGAAATAATAATTTCAACAACAATGCTTATAGGAACAATTTTGCTAGTAACAATTATAGGCCGTTTCCTTCTAATGGTGATAATAGCTATCTTGGTAGACATAAAATGCCTAGTGAAGAAAGAATTTTTAAACTTGAGAAGGCTACCAAGAATTTTATGCAGGCGCAATATGAGCAGAACAGGACTTTCACCAAGACTATGGAGGAGCAATCGGCTCTGTTGAGGACTATTAGTCATCAACTTGAAAATTTAAACAAGGCTATTCCTGAATTGCAAGCTAAGGTTTCCAAAGCTGAAACCGATATTTCATCTTTTTCTAATGTGCAATCTTCTTTGGTTAATAGAATGTCCGCTAAGCCTGATCCTTTTGCTACTGCTAATGCTATCCAAGTTAGAATTGATGAAAATGTTAGATTGTTAGCAGAATTGCATGCTAGATGGGAAAGAGAGGATGAGATGCTAGGGATATGAAAGTTTGTACTATTACTACCTCTAATGATGTTGCTCCTAATGCTATCAATCCTCTTACTTTGATTGGTGTAGAGAAAACTCCCACTCCCACTTCTCAAAAGAGTGCTGAAATTTTTTGGAGTGTAGGAGATGATAGCTCTATTTCTTTTAATGATTTTGATGTTGATGGCTGCAATATATCTGAAGTTATTTTGTTCTTGCAAAAGCTTGCTTTGACTCCCAATGCTAGTTCTTTAAATATTGCTTTTACTAAGCATATTACCAATGCTTTTATGAAAATTAGGGATGAAAAGTTGAAGCAAAAAGCTTCTGTTCCCAAGAAGTTAGAAGATGGTTGGGAACCCATCATTGATATGCATGTTAATGGTTTTGATTTCCATGCTTTATGTGATCTAGGTGCTAGTATTTCTATTATGCCTAGAAAGATTTATGATATGCTTGATTTACCACCGCTTGAAAAGTGTTATTATGATGTTCCTATTGCTGATGTTGCTAAGAAGAAACCTTTGGGAAGAATTAATGATGTTCTTATTGTGGCTAACAATAACCTTGTTCCGTTGATTTTCTTGTCATGGATGTTGAATACAATGCTTCATGTCCTATTATTTTGGGAAGACCTTTTCTTCGAACTGTAGGTGCCATCATTGATATGAGGGAAGGCACCATCAAATATCAATTTCCACTTAAGAAAGGTATGGAACACTTCCCTAGAAATAGAAAGAAATTAGTTTTTGACTCTATTCTTAGATCAAATTATGAGCTTGATGCTTCATCACTTGATGTTACTTGATTCGCAACTTTCTGCGCCTAGCTCAAAGGCGTTAAAGAAAAGCACTCTTGGGAGATAACCCAATGTTTTACATTCAGTTATTTTTATTTTATTTGAGTCTTGGAAGTTATTACTACTGTAATAACCCCTCCTTATCCTTTTTATTTCGTTGTTGTGCCAAGAGAAGCCTCTAATTTGAGCAAGGTAAGATTTGGGGATGTTGCTGTCCTGAAACTGTTTTCAGTGCTGCACCGTAAAAATTCGTGAAAATTCTCTGTATATCCTTTGGACCTGCGATTTCTTGTGCATATGCCTCAGGTTATATCCAAACTTTCATTAATTGAACGCTTTTTGATTTGAGCAACAGAAAACCCTCTAAAAAATTCGACCTTTGTCAGCTGTTCTGTTTTGACAGATTTCTGCCAATATTTGTGTTTGCCGTTTTATCGCTTTCTTTTTGAGTTCTTTTGATCACAGAACTTTTGGAGAAGTTGCTACAGTAGTATATACTTTATATGTGGTGGTTTTGAGTTGAAAACTAAAGCAAAAAGGGTTGATTCTATGTTATGCTTACACTAATGTTGCTAATAGATTTGTGTTTAGTTTTGTATGAAGGAAGTTTTGAAGTGTAGGGATCGGAGAGTGATGAGATGAGTTGAAGAATGGACAAAAGCTCAATCTTGGGGATGCCCATGCATCACCCCAAGAAATATCCAATAAGTACAAGCGTCAAAGCTTGGGGATGCCCCCGAGGCACCCCTTCTTCATCGGCAAAAATCAGGTCACCTTTCAATACGCTATATATTTATTGCTTCATGCATTATGCATTTTTCTTGGAGCGTCAGTTGTTTTTAGTTTTCAGTTTAGTTTAGTTTTGTTTGCTGCAATAAATGGTTGGACCCCAACAAATTTCTTTTGGAGAAGTTGCCTTGCTTTTCATTTGCCAAGAACACTCCGTTTTTCATTCTTATAATTTCAATGAGTGTTCTCTTTTTCTAGAACTGCGTTTAGTTTTCAATTTTTGCCTTGATTTGTGTTCAGATCTTGTTATATCTGTTCATCAAGGTGTATTTTTGCCTCTGGTATTTATTGGTTTTCATCAAAAGAGGTGTTTATAAAAAGTTTGAATGGTATTGGAAAAGAGAAAAAGCTTTATGCAAAAAAGTGGTACAAGAAGGAGCTTGTGTAGACTGTGGCCTAGGCTTTTGCATGTCGTGCTTGATGTCTTTTTGATAGTATGCTTAGTGGTTTTGCTGTAGCATGACTTGTCTCAAATGACTGAGATTGCTTAATGACCTTTGAAAAAATCATGCGTTGTTTTTATCGTTTGGAAGCATTATTTTGGTTTTCTCCTTGATGCTTTATTTGGGTTGACTTGGCGCATGCTCACACATGTTAGACTCTTACAAAGTCGCCAATAGCCTCTATGATCATTTAGTTTTTGACTTTTGATGCCATCTTATGCTTCTTTTAATGTTGCTTTGTCGCTATGCATGATTATGACCGTTATTGCTCTCTTAGTTGGTCACTCCCAGTCTTTTGCTAGCCTTCGTTTTGTACTGAGTATGAGCTCTACTCGTGCATACAACTCCTAAAAACCAAGTTTTGCCAAAGTGTCTACCATACATACCTATTAGCAATTTGCTATTCCAAAGTACATTTGACTTGCTTTTATCTACTCTTCAAATTAAACTCTTACCAGTGTTATGCGAAAATTGGTCAGTAAAGCTCTCACGAACCGGATGGCACACTTCATTTTTCTCGTTCTTAAAAATTTGACATTGTGGTCTCTTATGTTGAGTTGTTATGCTTGCAAGTTGTAAGTTGGGAATTAGCCCAGCCATGCTGTCATGGGGCAAGCTTTCAACATTGCACTTCTTATTTGAGTTGATATCGTGATCTTTTGTTTATGGATACTCGCGGTGTGAAATGAATTGGGAATCTTGCGGGATCATGGAGTTTGTATATGTGTTAGAGAAACGACCGGGCCGCCAATCTAAGCCATGCATAATTCATGGTGGAAATTTGTAGCATGCCCATAGTGGACATTCGATGACGCATCTCAAAGTAAAAAGCTATACAAATGGTAAATAAAAGAGATGTTGAGGTGTTCATTGTCTGCGTGTCCTGTCATTTTGATGTGGGCTTGTTCCATGTCATCGGGCACGGAGGTACCCCGTTGGCGGTTCTCGATGATACGTGTATACTTACAATGACAAGAGCTTGCTTGGGACTCTAAGTAAAGTAGCATGAGGTTTGGGTACTCGTATTCACGGGACGCGAGGTTTTCAACTTATGATTTCTCAAGCATATGCAGCATAAGTGTTCTCGCATTAACTTTAATCATTCAAGATGTTTATGATGGGGGCAATGAGAGCTCAAAGCCGGTAGGTACCATAATTTTTGAAGGTTTATAAAACTTGCAATCACTGCTTCCCTCCGCGATGGGCCTTTCTTTTACTTTTATGTTGAGTCTCCACCTTCTACCTTTATGCACCATTAAGAGAGCATAGTTGTCATTCTGAGTATAATGTGCATTGTCCCAAAGTTTTCATTGATTGATTCATATTGTTGGTTTCACTTGTTCTTAAATTATTTGTATCTAGTCACCCTCTTAAACTTGAAGGTGTCCTATGCATTTATGTTTTGCTCTCCATGAGGGACAAGCTGAAAACCATTTGTATGTTTTTCCTTATGAATTGAACACACGTTTGACTTTCATTGTTTCATTTTCATGATCTTTTGTTTGTGTTCATTTTCATGTTATAACATGGTTGCTAAGTTTCTTCTATCAAGATTATGTCTTTCATGCCCATGTTTTAAGTTCTTTTGATCCCAGCGCACAACGCTTACATAGATGATCAAGATTGTGTAGGTGCATGTCACCTCAAAAATTATTTCTTTTGTTATCACTTACCTACTCGAGGACGAGCAGGAGTTAAGCTTGGGGATGCTGATACATCTCAAACGTATCCATAATTTTTGATGCTCCATGCTTGTTTTTACACCATTTGCTTAGTGTTTCATTACACTTCGTGGCACTTTTATGCATTTTCCGGAACTAACCTATTAACAAGTCGCCACAGTGCCAGTTCCCTGTTTTCTACAGTTTTTGTGTTTCAGAAAAGTTACACAGGAAATATTCTCAGAATTGGACGAAACCAAAGCCAGTCGCCCAGAATTTCACCGAAGCTTCCAGAGAACTGAAGTGGAGACGGAGTGGGGCCACGAGGGCCCCACACAATAGGGCGGCGCGGCCTAGCCCCTGGCCGTGCCCCCTATGTGTGAGGGCGCCTCGGCCCACTCCTGAAGATGCCCCTTCGCCTATAAAGACCCCCCGATGGGAAAAACCTCAGTACCCGATCACTTTTCCAGAACACATCGCGATCCGCTGCCGCCATCGACCCAAAGATCGGGAGGGTCCAGAAGCTCTTCCCGGCACCCTGCCGGAGAGGGGAATCACCACCGGAGGTCTGTTATCGCCACATTTTGGCCAAATGAGGAGATGGGCCGTAATCAGGATGGGCTTGGAGGCTGGATCGGCCTTGCGCGTGGATTTGGGCTAATTGCCCGTGTATCTGTATATTATGATAGATTACGTTTCGGTTTAAACAAGAGATAGAGTTGTTAGGTTTATTCCAAAGATAGAAAGTCTCCGGACTATAAATGTGTACCTAGGGTTATTGAGAAAGGAGGACGATCACGTTCACAACAAACACAATCTCGGCGCATCGCCACCCCTTGTTTCGAGGGTTTCTTTCAGGTAAGCGTCGTGCTGCCTAGATCGCATCTCGCGATCTAGGCAGCATCTGCTTATGTGTTATTTGGTGTTGCTCGTACTGAAGCCTTGTTGATGGCGAGTAATACTGCTATCATAGATCTGTTTGGGCTAGCATCGGTGCTTTTTGGTTATGTTTGCTTAGTCATGCTGCCCCTAGAGATCTCGCTGCCTTTGCACCTATTTTGGGTGTAAGGGCAGCATCTTGCTTGATCTTTATTCAGTCGATTCAATCTGTCATAGTTGTTCCTTGTGCTCCAAGGATTAGTTTGATATCCGCATGGTTAGGCCTCACAAACGGGTTGAACGATCCAGTAGTACGTAAGGATATGGTTTGCCAATTCGAGAGGAGTTGTTCCGGGAATTGACTCTACGTTGGTTTTTTGGCCTCCTCTAGGGTTAGTTTTCTGTTATCTTTCGTATCTACCAGGCTCAATTATGTGTGGGATGTTCCAATTATGTGGTGAAAGCGTTAAACTGTCGTAGATCGATTTGACTTGTATTGATAAAGCAAAACCCCATGTTATCGTAGATCCAATGCAGATCCATGGGACAATCGGCTACATGAGCCGATTCACAGGGAAACCTGAGAGCCGATCGAGGCTCGTATTTAATGTTTACGTGTCTGCCATGCAGGAAACTAATCGAAGCAATCCATCACCTTCCTGATCAGGTATAGGTCAGGTGGCACGCCCTTACATCAACCAGGACGTGTGCCGGAGTTTTGCGGGCCATTGCCCGAGGGACCAGGGCCCACCAGCAGTTCTGGGAGCTTCCCGGCTCTTCGTGTTGCTCGTCGCTGCTCGCCGGTGGGTTTTGACAGGCAACACATTCTGGCACGCCCAGTGGGACACTCAACAACATCTGCATCAACATCTGACGCTGCGATGGGGGACAGACCAATCACGTACGACGATCTGCCTGATGAGCACAAGAAGAGGTATGATGATATCAAAGCTCTCTTCGAAGCCGATCTCATCGGCTCTTTTGAGAGGACCCATAAACTTGGCATCAGGTGGAAAGGGTTCTCACCCGAAGGCGCTCTCGATGAGGTGGATCTGTCTGTTCCTTCAGAGGATCGCACCAGAGCTCTGCGACAGGAAGTCAATTACATGGTGGCTCATTCTCTTCACCGCCATTCTGAGAGCTTGGTGAACGCTTTTGAGCGCGTCGCGGTTCGCGTGATTCAGGAGATCATGAAACATCAGTACTCTCCGTCGGGGCCTACCCTAGGGACTCACCAGGGAGAAAGACCGCTCCAGACCAGGCCACAGCTACCATTCACGCTTGCAGCTCCAGAGCCACCGGGGTCACCGGCGTACGTCGTCTACAAGATTGGAGGTGATCCTGGCGATTACCAATTCCTGTTTGAACCACCTAAAGAAATCCCACATGGATATGTGTGCACATACGTGCCGGACTGCAACAGCCTGACGCGCACGAACCAGATTGCAACCGCAGGGATTTCTGGGGCAGGTGTTTCTGGAGTAGGGATTTCGGGAGCAGGGATGTCCGGGATGGACGCTGATAAACAGGCGTGGCTAGCTAAGTATGCCACCGGAACGAGTCATGAGAATTTAGCCCCTGCAGCTCAAACGGTGGAGCAAATCAGTACCATCTTGAGAGACCAGTTCGGCTTCGTGCTGAAGAGGAGAACAATCGGCTATTCCAAGCCGTACCCCAACGAGTATGATCTGATTCCGCTTCCACCCAAGTATCGGCTCCCTGAGTTCTCAAAATTTAATGGTTCCGAAGGGTCTAGCTCGATCGAGCACGTGAGCCGATATTTGGCACAGTTAGGCATGATTTCAGCATCGGATCAGTTACGCGTAAGGTTCTTTGCGCAATCTCTGACAGGACCAGCTTTTGGGTGGTACACCTCGTTGCCACCAGATTCGATCCGGACCTGGAAGCAGCTAGAAGAACAGTTCCATATTCAGTATCATTCAGAAGCTACCGAGGCTGGCATTGCCGATCTGGCGCAGGTGCGGCAGAAGCGGGGAGAAACGGTAGCCGAGTATATTCAGCGTTTCAGGACTGTCAAGAACCGATGTTATTCGGCTCGTTTAACTGAGAAAGAAGCAGTCGAGCTGGCCGTGTTGGGTCTCTCAGCACCAATCAAGGATCTGGCTTTCCAAGTAGAATACAATTCACTGGCGCACATGGTCCAGAAACTGACAATGTATGAGCAGCGCCACCCTGAGTTGTACCAAGACAAGTTCAAACGTCCGATAGGCCTGGTCGATACAGAAGAAGAGGATCTTGTAGAAGACCAGGAGATAGCCGTGGCTGAATGGGCTCGGGGAGCAGATCCTGTGTCCTGCAAATGGGTGAAACAGCAAGGGCCTGCAAAAGGGTTCGACTTCGATGTAAGCAAAGCTGAGCAGATATTCGATTTACTGCTGAAGGAAAAGCAGCTGAAGTTACCCGAAGGCCATAAAATCCCTACGGCGCAAGAGATGAACGGGAGATCATACTGCAAGTGGCATCACTCGTTCACCCACACCACCAATGATTGCAAGGAGCTACGTCGGCAGATCCAAACGGCGATAGAACAGGGCCGTCTGATCCTTGGGCAGTTCGCCATGAAAGTGGACACAAACCCGTTTCCTGGCATCAACATGGTAGAGCACAGCCACTCCACGAGGCGTCAGCTAGATTTCTCGTTCGATATTAACATGGCAGGGCCTGTGTACCACCATGCCAAGTATAAGGAGGAAAGCGGCCACTCCCGGGGCAAAGAAAAGGAAGAGGCCGGTCCACGCGACCGGCCCCGTTATGATGATAGGCGGTATATAACCGAGGAACAAGTGAGAAGCGTGCGATATCAGAAGCCACACTCCACGCATCTCCTTAACAAGTATGAGCGTCAGTATGACCGACGTCGGCAGTACGACAGAGATGATGAAAGAGATCGTCGGACCGACGCATACGATGGGAGATACCGTCGGCATGATAGAGATGATGAAGGATATGAGCACCGCGCTAGGGGAAGGTCAAAGGAAAAGGAAGGCGTGGATAAACATTGGGATTGTCCTTTCTTCAAGTACTGTTGGGATGCGGGAATGAGCCGATTGCCTACAGTCGACAACTGCCCGGAATGTGGACAGCAGAAGGATGACACAGGTCCAGTTTCAGTGTTCAAGGGTCTAGGGCCTCTCCGGCCTCAGAACGGACAAGAGGAGTCATCTCGAGCAAAAGATCTCGAGGAGTCAGAGGATGAAGAAGAAGATAGATATCACCGGCCAAGGTGGTGTCCCGATGGACTCAGACACACCCAAAAGCGTAGAGTTCAGCGGCTACGTAGCTTGGAGGAAGCCGAAGCACAGTACCTCCACACTTTAAGGAAAGCCCGGCCTGATCTGGCCGTGAAAATTCAGCAAACCTTGGAGACGGAGGCCCGTCCAAAAAAGAAAGAGTGGCGCCCCAAACCAGTAAAAGCCGATACGAAGACATCGGCTGGCACAAACATGGTGTTCATACTTCCGTCAGAGTTTTGCGCTCCAAGAACCGAAGAACTACCAGTGGCACAGTTTGACTGCGGCCCACGGCCGGTTATCTTTGAAAAGCCACGGGAGAAGGGCTACAAACATCTGAAAGCCCTGTACCTGAGAGGTTATATCAATGGGCAGCCTGTCCGCAAGATGTTGGTTGACACCGGAGCGGCAGTCAATATAATGCCATACTCCATGCTGCGGTGTTTGGGACGCTCCACTGCAGATCTGATCAAAACCAACGTCACGCTAAGCGACTTCAATGGCCAAGCTTCAGAAACGCAAGGCGTTCTGAACGTGGATCTGACCGTGGGTAGAAAAACCATCCCTACGTCGTTCTTCATTGTTGACAGCAAAAGCACCTACGCTGTCTTGCTGGGAAGGGATTGGATTCACGCTAACTGCTGCATTCCATCCACGATGCACCAATGCCTGATACAGTGGGATGGAGATGAAGTGGAGGTCATTCATGCAGATGATTCGATCGAGATCTCAATAGCTGGCATGAACATTTGGGACGCAGAAGACCAAGAGCCGATCTCTGGAGTCAGTCTAGACGGCTGTGAGCGCATTGAAGCTACAAAAAACGGGGTGAGGCTGGTCTTATCCACTGGCCTGACAGAGTAGCAAAGCCCACGATTGTGCGTGGTAAGGCCGATCCCTGCGATCGGCCACAAAAAATAAAAAGCAGTGATCTTACGACAAGCATGTCATGTAGTCGTAGTAGGGAGATTCCCTACCATTGCAGAGCACAAATAAGTTGTAAACCTTCCTTGAGTAATGCAATCAAAAAGGGGGCCGATTCCGGCAATCGGCCCAAATTATCTTTGTTATCCTCACCAAACTTTTGGCCTGTGTTCAGCATCGATTTAGCAGGTGACGGAAAGCTGGGGTATGGGTTTACATCCGCTGATGAGCTAGAGGAGATTGACATCGGTCCTGGGGATAAGCCACGACCGACATTTATCAGCAAAAATTTAGATCCGAATCTGCGGGGTCCGATGATAGCTTTGTTGAAAGAATATCCAGATTGCTTTGCCTGGGACTATACGGAGATGCCCGGGTTAGACAGGAGCATCATTGAGCATCGGCTCCCGCTTAAAAAAGGGTTTCGGCCATTCCAGCAGTGAGCACGACAGATGAAGGCCGAAATTTTAGAGGAAGTCAAGAAAGAGATCGAGAAAATGTTGAAAGCTGGGTTCATCAGGCCATGCAGGTATGCTGAGTGGATTTCTAGTATCGTACCTGTAGAGAAAAAGGATGGCCGATGGCGTGTTGCCATAGATTTTCGGGATCTCAATAGAGCCACTCCAAAGGATGAGTATCCGATGCCGGTAGCAGAGACATTGATCAACGCAGCTGCTGGTCATAAGGTCTTGAGCTTTATGGATGGCAATGTCGGTTACAATCAAATTTTTATGGCTCCAGAAGATATACACAAGACTGCATTCAGAGTCCCAGGTTCGGTGGGGTTGTTTGAATATGTAGTCATGACATTTGGACTGAAGAATGCCGGCGCCACATACCAAAGAGCCATGAATTACATTTTCCATGATCTGATCGGCAAGCTGGTGGAGATTTATATCGATGACGTGGTAGTCAAGTCTGCTTCAGTACAAGGACACTTGGACGATCTGCGACGCGTCCTGGACCGAACTAGAAAATTCGGGCTACGGATGAATCCAAAGAAGTGTGCCTTCGGTGTGACGGCCGGTCAGTTCTTGGGTTTCTTGGTCCATGAACGCGGAATTGAGATCGGCCTGAAAAGTCAGGAGGCAGTGCGAACAATGAAGCCACCTACCACGAAGAAAGAACTGCAGTGTCTCATCGGCAAAATCAACTTCGTCAGAAGGTTCATCTCCAATCTGTCAGGAAGAATAGAGCCGTTCATGGGACTGGTGAAAATTAAATCTGATGAGGAGTTCCGCTGGGGGACAGAACAACAACGAGCCTTCGACGAGATCAAAGAATATCTAACGAAGCCGCCAGTGTTGGTTCCACCGCAGCAGGATAGGCCGTTCTACATTTACTTGTCGGTGGCTGACACGTCCATCGCCTCGGTGGTGGTGCAAGTTTATGATGGTCTGGAGCGAGTTGTGTTTTACATCAGCAGAAGGATGCTGGATGCAGAGACAAGGTATCCTGAGATCGAGAAGTTATGCCTCTGCCTATTTTTCACCTGCACCAAGCTGCGACACATCTTGCTGTCAGCAGAGATTATCATCATATGCAAATCAGATGTCATAAAACATATGCTGTCGGCTCCTGTGTTGAAAGGCCGACTCGGCAAATGGATGTTTGCATTATCGGAATTTGATATCCGGTATCAACCCGCCAAAGCGGTTAAGGGACCAGGGCCCACCAGCAGTTCTGGGAGCCTCCCGGCTCTTCGTGTTGCTCGTCGCTGCTCGCCGGTGGGTTTTGACAGGCAACACATTCTGGCACGCCCGGTGGGACAGGCGTTGGCCGATCTTATTGCTAAATGAATCAACACTGATATAGCAGCACTGTCTGTACGTGCATGGGCTATGTTTTTCGATGGATCGGCTTGTGATGATGGTTGCAGCATCGGCATTCTACTTGTGTCGCCCCGGGGGGCAACATATTCCTTCTCCATCAGGCTATCTACCCCTTGCACCAACAATGTCGCTGAGTATGAGGCAATACGCAAGGGAATGGAGTTGCTCATTGAAGCCGGAGCAGAAGCAGTGGAACTTTTTGGAGACTCCAAATTGGTGATTTCCCAACTCACGGACGAATACAAGTGTGAGAGCGAGTCACTCTTCCCATTATGGTTGCAATGCCGTGAGCTGATGGCACAGTTCAGGTATCTAAACTTTAACTGGATCCCGCGGTCGCAGAATACCGAGGCGAATGATCTTGCACAGATGGCTTCAGGCTACAAGGACATAGCAGATGGAACTGATGTTCAGGTACAGTTCCTGGAGGCGGACGACTGGAGAGCCGATATCTTCAATTACTTGAAAGATTCGGCTCGGGGGGCACCTAAACGGATAAGGTACAAGGCCATGAAGTATGTGCTTATTGGGGATGACATGTTCTACAGGACTTTGGAAGGGTTACTGCTCAAATGTCTGGGGCCAACCGAGGCAAATCGGCTTCTACACGAGGTACACGAAGGCGCCTGTGGAACACACCAATCGGCTCACAAGATGAAATGGTTGATCAGGCGATCAGGGTTTTATTGGCCCACCATGCTTGAGGACTGTTTTAAGTACTATAAAGGGTGTCAAGCATGTCAGAAATTCGGGAAGATTCAGATGGTACCTGCATCAGCGATGAACCCCATCATCAAGCCTTGGCCATTCCGAGGTTGGGGCATGGATATCATTGGCAAGATCAATCCTCCATCAAGCAAAGGCCACATGTGGATTTTGGCCATTACGGATTATTTCACTAAATGGGTGGAAGCCGTCCCTATGAAGTCAGTAAACTCGAAGGATGTTATCAATTTCGTGAAAGAACATGTCCTTCATAGATTCGGGATTCCCCAAACTATCACGACCGATGGAGGTTCGGTCTTCATTTCTCACGAGTTTAGAGAGTTCTGCGAGGACACGGGAATTAAGCTGATCCGATCATCTCCATACTATGCTCAAGCAAATGGGCAAGCTGAAGCGTCCAATCAGAGCCTTATCAAGCTGATCAAGAGAAAAATCGACGAGCACCCTAGGCGTTGGCACGAGGTTTTGTCAGAAGCTTTGTGGGCTTATCGCATGTCATGTCATGGAGCGATAAAAACCTCGCCATACCATCTAGTCTATGGACAAGAAGCCGTATTGCCATGGGAGATTACGGCTGGATCGAGACATGTCACTTTTCAGAACGATCTAACAACTGAAGAATATGCAGCCCTGATGAGTGACAGTGTTGAGGATTTAACTGAACTTAGGCTGTGGTCGCTTGAGAAAATTAAAGAGAACAAAGCCAAGGTAGCTCGTGCATATAATAAGAAGGTGAGACCAAAGGAGTTCCACGTTGGTGATCTGGTATGGGAAGCTGTATTGCCATTGGGAACTAAGGATGCAGCATACGGTAAATGGTCTCCAAATTGGCACGGGCCATACAGGGTCGACCAAGTTTTAAGGGGCAACGCGTACATGCTTGAGGAGCTGGACGGTGTGAAATTCCCAGTGGCTGTTAACGGTCAGTATCTCAAGAAATATTTCCCAAGCATGTGGGATGATGGACAGTGAAATATGGGGGCCGATACATGAAATCGGCCAGTAAAAAAAAATATATCCAGTGAAATATGGGGGCCGATACATGAAATCGGCCAAATAAATAAAAAAACAATGCACAGCCATCGACTCTCGAGGTTCAGACTGTTACGAGGAGGTGTCAGGTTACATGAATAAGCTACTGAAGGAATGCCTCGAAGGCACGGAGGGCGTCAGCACGGACACGATCCACCTCGGCGATCTCGGCTTCGTCATCATCGTCCTTGCCCGTCACTAGCTGCTTGCTCAGGGCACGTATTTCTGCCAGATCAGTCTTCAGTTGAGCTTTGAGGCCTTCTGCTTCGTCTTGGGAGCGGGCGATGAATGCTTCCTTGTCATGAATGAGCTTTTTAGTCGCCCGGACCTTCTCTTCGAGATCTTCCAATTCCTTTTTTAAGGATGCAAGCTCGGCGGTGCTGACAGAGGTGTCAGTTTTGGCATCCAGAGACGCCTTTTTCTCATTGAGCCGCTGACATTTGGCTGCAATATCGGCCTTCAGTGGGAGTTGGGCGTGGCGTAGATTGATCCTCTCACGAGCCAACTTCACCCTTGACCCGTAGAAAGACAGAGTCACAACTGGCCAAAGCTTCACCTGCAATGCTACCGGGAGTTGGTCCTTGATTTCGTCAAGAACACTCTTCACCTCTTCAGAACCCTCGACCAACTTCTCGATTGGGGAGGACAGCAAGGCTTTGAGATGCTGGAATTGAGGTAGAACAGCGCTTGCTCGTGGTTCATCGTTGGCGGCAGAGGGAGCTGGTTCGATGGATTCAGGGTCGAACGTCAGCAAGCCTGAGATATCACAACCCTGGCAGGCAGAAGTGGCGTCAGTATGCGTCAAACAGGGAAGGATGAGTCGAAAGAAGCGAACATACCTCTCCTGAGATCAGGGGGATAGCCGACGGCGAGACAATCGGCTCGTGTGTTGTTGCTGAGGGCTTGGCCAGATTGGCAACCGTTTCATCTACACCTTCAGGGATTACTAGATCCAGGCTTGCGGAAGGCATCGGCACTTCCCCGACTTTCCCACTAGAAGTGTCATTCGTCTGCATGAAAGGTGCTTAGCCGATGTGAATAGCAATGAATCGACATAAAAAAGGAGTGGTAAGAGTATGGAGGATAATTACTTTCGAAGCCTCCTGGCTCGAAGAAGAAGTTTGCAGTCCCTTACGAGCCCTCTTGGGGCTCACAGCTTGCCCCGCCTCGACTGCTGCTCGGGGGGCAATAGGTTCAGGAACAGGCCCTTTCCTGGAAGCCGATGGTGGCACATCTGGCTGGCTCGGTGTGGTGGTTCTCTCAGAGTCTGCTGAGCTTGAATCTCCTCGATTGGATTGTGTTTCCTCGCTGGAGGTGTCTTCGATGGAGACCTGTAAGAAAGGGAGAGTTGGTAAGCACAAGCATGTTTACAAAGATAAATGAGATCAACCAAGGCATGAATCAGCGTACGTGCGAGCTTTCTGGAGAAGGGCTCCGGCGCCTCAAAGTTTTTTTGGCCACTACCTTCCTCACCGCCGTTCTTGTTTTAGTTGGAACTCGGGAGGCAGCTAACCCGGAAGTTGCTTGGCTCTTGGAAGCCGATTTTGGTGATATCGGCTGGTTCTGCATCACGACCTGTTTCAAAGGTGGCGAGTTTTTGCAGAAAAGGACCACAGGAGCTGGTGGGAGGAATTCGAAGGGGGAGCCATCCTCGTTAGTAGGTTCTGGACCATCTTGTTGCTGCAAGGAGACAGAGCAGGATATTAAAAGAATCGTCGTGAGCTGCATCAAGAAAATTTACAAGTAGCAGTACCTGTTCTACGGGGATGTCATATTCAGCATCGAGCTGTTCCAGCAATGGTCCCAGAGCTCTCCTGAAGGCATGAGTCTTCCACATCGACCACCAGTTCTCAAAACCATCGGTTGATGAAGCGAAAGTGAGGTTGTTAGGAATTGGGATGGTCAGAGCATCGAAGAAAGAATAACACCTCTGACTGGTGAGAGGATCGGGCAGGTCAGCTCTGCTCTCTGTGAGGTGGTGGAGAAAGAAATGAGGAGGTACTTGCCCAAGGCCAAATTGCCGAGCTGCTACGACCGGCTGGTAGAACTCGTATCCAGGCTTGATTATTCTGTTGGATGTGCTCATGCCAACTGGGAGGAAGCAGGGACGGATCACGGTGGAGAATAGCTGCCGAGTGCTAGTGTCATCGGCAAAGTTGTCCAGCCTGAAGGAGATTGGATTTTCAAAATTTTTCGATTCCTCCGTGTAAGGAAAGAAGATAGGATTGTCCAGGCCTTGGAAGAAAATGCTGAACCACTTGGATGCTTCATGAGGGATCAGTTTACTACCTGGCAGGCTATACAGAGCTTGGCCGTAGCTGGTGCATCGGATCTGCTTCCCTTTGGCATCTGGAAAGGTGCAACTTGCCAAAAGGGGGAAGTTTGGGATATGGTTTTGAAAGTACAGCTGAGCCCATAGTTGAATAAACCACCAAGGACCTCCTGTTTTGACTGCTATGTGGGAGGATAGTTTGACAGACATCAACTGGAGATATCGATAGACTTCTCCAAGGAACAGTTTGCCGATGCCAAGTTGAGTGCCTCTGGCAAGTTCATAGGCCAAGGAGAGATAATTCTTGGTTGGGGCAAGGGAAGGGCCACAGAATATGAAATGTTCCAGCCAGAAATTGAGGAAGGCCGTGTGTTCTTTCTCTGTGACAGGGCCCTTAGTTTTCATGTGGCTTCGAAGATAAGCACCCCAGTTCGTGCAATCTGTTTTGGAAGAAAGCTTGAAGGGGACTTTTGGCAGCATAAAAGCAGAGGGGCTGGGTGATGTGACGTCTAGACCAGTAATCATCACCACGTCTAACAGAGTTGGTGTCATGGGGCCATGGCCGAACATGAAGCAGTTCAGAGCATCAGACCAGAAATAGCCGATGGTTTTTAGAAGATTTTCATGTTTCTCAAGGGGAGACAATGACAAAGTCAAGGCATCGGCTATTCCCGTGGTTTCCCATTGGGATTGGTAAGTTTTGGCTACCCTACTGTACCAAGAAACCCAATATTCGGGAGGATTAGGCCAGGCTCGTAAGCAGTCGGCCCAAGAATCCAAATCTAAGTTTTGGCTTACGAAGGGGATTCTGTTTGCTTCGCAAGAGATCAGATGGGCAGGACTAGATTCTGTACGGGGGCCAAGGCAGAGAGAATTTGGGAGAGAAGGATGCGGTAGCGGAATGTCTGACACCTAAAATTTTAATGATGGGATAAAGCATTAATTCAGGTGTTTGCTATTAATTCTAGCACCGAGCTCAGATTGCGAGGAACAGTTAAGGATTACCTTCAGACCGGAGACCGCTGTGTTGGCGCTGGACGATTCCGCCATCTAATTTGCCGGCGGAGATGGATCTATGTGGTGGGGAATCTAGGGTTCGTGTCGCCGTGAGCCCGATTTGTTCAATGAGGCAATTGGAGATCTGAGTTAGCCTTTTTGAAGATGGTTGCAGGTTACCGTTGAAATTGGAAAGTGACCGCTCAGACTTGTCTAAATAAGCGACCGAGTTTGACCTTGCCAACGTTTGTGGGAAAAGCCGATGTGTTGCCATCGGCTCTTTGGGCTTTGACTTGGTTGATCATATCAAGCGTGGTATGGTGAAAGCCGATTCGTTACTATCGGCTTTTGGAACGTTGACCTATTTGACTATCGGCAAAATCAAATTGGGAAAAGCAAGCTTTGTTGATTCCAAAGACGGTTGTTTACAATGAAGCCGATTGCTTACAAAATGGAGATCTACTACTAGTACTACTACTACTAGTTCCTAATCTAGAAGGCGGCGTCGTCGTCGTCGCCGTTGCCATTGCCGCCGCCGTCTTCGCTGTCATCGGCGCTGCTGCCGGCGTAGTCCTCACCGCTGCTGCTGAAGTTGTCAGCGGGGGCCTCCTCGTCCTCGTCGTCGTCGTCAGTGTCCTCGCTGGATCCGGCGCGGAAGCGCTTCACCGGCGGGTATTCGTCGGAGGAGGTGTCCTCCTCTGCTTCTTCCTCCTCATCGGAAGAGCCGATGTCCTCGCCCCAGGACATGGCGTCGTCGGCGCTCTCCGCCTCCAGTTCCCCGTCGACGAGGAGTTGGAGGTCCTCCTCGCCGTCGGTCAGGGACTCGTCGTCCTCTGACTGGGCGGCGAAGTCCCAGTCTCTCTCGTCCCACCATTGTGGGGCGAGAGCTTCGTACGCCGCCATTGGCGGGTGCTCCGGCG
The DNA here is from genome assembly GCA_007115705.1 of Dactylis glomerata. Taxonomy (NCBI): domain Eukaryota; kingdom Viridiplantae; phylum Streptophyta; class Magnoliopsida; order Poales; family Poaceae; genus Dactylis; species Dactylis glomerata. The sequence goes on from QXEO01000298.1 coordinate 7,810,614, forward strand.
TCGGCTCCCGGTTGACGGAGTCGGAGGATTGGAAGGAACGGCCGGATGTGTTGGAGGAAGAAGAGGAGGCCATGGCGGAGGAAGAGGGTTTTTTGGCTATTGGAGAAGAATGATGATGCAAATGGTTTGGATAGATTTAAATAAGGGGAATAGTGGAAGATGGTTCAATGCCATAGCGGTTTTCGAGAATGTGGTGCCAGAGTTGTCAAATCGTGTACTGCAGAGAAGTTGAGAAGGCGAGGCATCATGATGAGGAGGCGATATGACGGTTCTGCTCTGCAATGCGTGACCCGATGAAGAAAAAACAGAGTGGTTTTGGAATTATTATTGCCAAAACCAGGGGGGCATGTGTTATCGCCACATTTTGGCCAAATGAGGAGATGGGCCGTAATCAGGATGGGCTTGGAGGCTGGATCGGCCTTGCGCGTGGATTTGGGCTAATTGCCCGTGTATCTGTATATTATGATAGATTACGTTTCGGTTTAAACAAGAGATAGAGTTGTTAGGTTTATTCCAAAGATAGAAAGTCTCCGGACTATAAATGTGTACCTAGGGTTATTGAGAAAGGAGGACGATCACGTTCACAACAAACACAATCTCGGCGCATGGCCACCCCTTGTTTCGAGGGTTTCTTTCAGGTAAGCGTCGTGCTGCCTAGATCGCATCTCGCGATCTAGGCAGCATCTGCTTATGTGTTATTTGGTGTTGCTCGTACTGAAGCCTTGTTGATGGCGAGTAATACTGCTATCATAGATCTGTTTGGGCTAGCATCGGTGCTTTTTGGTTATGTTTGCTTAGTCATGCTGCCCCTAGAGATCTCGCTGCCTTTGCACCTATTTTGGGTGTAAGGGCAGCATCTTGCTTGATCTTTATTCAGTCGATTCAATCTGTCATAGTTGTTCCTTGTGCTCCAAGGATTAGTTTGATATCCGCATGGTTAGGCCTCACAAACGGGTTGAACGATCCAGTAGTACGTAAGGATATGGTTTGCCAATTCGAGAGGAGTTGTTCCGGGAATTGACTCTACGTTGGTTTTTTGGCCTCCTCTAGGGTTAGTTTTCTGTTATCTTTCGTATCTACCAGGCTCAATTACGTGTGGGATGTTCCAATTATGTGGTGAAAGCGTTAAACTGTCGTAGATCGATTTGACTTGTATTGATAAAGCAAAACCCCATGTTATCGTAGATCCAATGCAGATCCATGGGACAATCGGCTACATGAGCCGATTCACAGGGAAACCTGAGAGCCGATCGAGGCTCGTATTTAATGTTTACGTGTCTGCCATGCAGGAAACTAATCGAAGCAATCCATCACCTTCCTGATCAGGTATAGGTCAGGTGGCACGCCCTTGCATCAGCCAGGACGTGTGCCGGAGTTTTGCGGGCCGTTGCCCGAGGGACCAGGGCCCACCAGCAGTTCTGGGAGCCTCCCGGCTCTTCGTGTTGCTCGTCGCTGCTCGCCGGTGGGTTTTGACAGGCAACAAGGTCTTCTTCATCGCCATGCTTGCCTCCGGTGCGATGACTGAGTAGTCTACCTTGGACTATGGGTCCATAGCAGTAGCTAGATGGTTGTCTTCTCCACCATGTGCTTCATGTTCAGATCTCATGAGCTGCCTTACATGATTGAGATCACCGTTATGTAATTCTACATGTTGTGTTTGTTGGGATCCGATGAATATTGGTGTTATGATTGAGTTGAAGTACTGAATTTTATCTTATGTTATCTCTATGTTGCTTATGATCTTGCATGCTCTCCGTTGTTAGTAGCTATCTTGGCCGAGTAGTTGCTAGTGACTCCAAGAGGGGGTATTTATGCTCGATAGTGGGTTGTTACCTCTATTTAATCTGGGGGAGTGACAGAAACCTCTAAGGTTGTAGATGTGTTGTTGCTACTAGGGGGAAAACAACATTCATATGCTCAAGGGCATATGCTTTGTTTACATTACACACTTTGCTTAATGCAATTATCTGTTGTTCGCAACTTAATACTTGTGGAAGTTCTCGGATTGATTCGCCACAAGTGGATTATTAGTCATAGATGCAGTTGGACGGCGGTCTATGTATCTTGTTGTAATGCCCAGAGTAAATCTCATAGTGATCCTCTCATCATATGCACGTTGTCTTTATTCTATCAATTGCCCAACTCTAATTTGTTTACCCAGCATGTATTATTTATCTTATGGAGAGACACCACTAGTGAACTATAGACCCCGGTCCTATTTCCATCATATTGCTATCACCTGTTTACTTTACTCGCACTATTTACTTTACTCGCATATTATTACTATTTTCCACTCGATACGCTCATTCCTTTGTTTACAGCAAACCGGTGAGATTGACAACCTCATTGTAAGTTGGGAGCAAAGTATTTGATTGTGTTATGTGCAGGTTCCACATTGCCGCTCGCAAAGCAAAGATCGGACGAGGCGCCCTATAAATTGTCCAGAGCTGTCGCAAGCTAGCGGGCATCACCTTCAGTCGTATTGGCTTCTTCCCCTTCGGATCGATAAACCTTGGTTTCTTAACTGAGGGAAAACCTTGCTGCTATATTCATCATACCTTCCTCTTGGGGTTCCCAACTGGACGGTGAAAAACTATCAACACCGTACTGCATCAGGGAGCTGGTCAGACCATTGTAATCTCATAAAGAAAAGAAAAAAAAGAGCACTCCTCCATGGTATGTGAAAGTTGGTGGGCACCCGATGGAATCGGTTAGCCATGGTTTGAGAAAGGAAAAGGTGGGGAGGAGTGCAAAGCTATAAAAGAGTACCAATGTGCCAATTAATCAACATCTCGGAACCGCTCTCACTTGTTTAGTATGGAAGATATCAAGAACTCCGTTGCTAGTCGTTGACAAAAGCAACCACCTCTCAAAATAACTTTTTACCTCTGTTTTACAAATGAAAAGCTCTAGCACATGTTTAATCCCTGCTTCCCTCTGCGAAAGGCCTATCTTTTACTTTCATGTTGACTCAACCTATTCCCTTCTATCTCAAGAAAGCATTTGAGTTGTTATGTTTCACTCATCCATATGTTGATCCGTTAACTCATGTTTACTAACTTCTTTTGTTAGTACAATGCTTTTGTCTGAAGGAATATATCTTTGAAATCTTTCTATGAATGCAAAGGTTTGTTTCATTGAGCATATGGTTTTTGCTATATTAGCTCTGTTTTAAAAAGGCTCCGTTCAAAAATAAGTATAGTTTGTTCATTGTTCTCTGACCAAGAACTAAGGTTTGCCACCACCAATTATAGTTTACCTTGTGCATCCTTATTTGTGATTCCCTTTTACTTATTGCAAGTCTATATCATATAAAGGGAAGTTTCTGTCTATTATAAATTGTGCCTTGGTGAATGTGATGATTCTTGTCTATATTTTGATTATCGACACTTCACTCCATAAACCTGTGGTCATGTTTACCTTGTTTAGTTTTTGCTTGGGGACAAGCGAGGTCTAAGGTTGGGGGGTTGATACGTCCATTTTGCATCACTATTTTGTATCATAATTTACTGTTATTCATTGATATATTTGACATTTAGAGATGATACTTATGTTGTTTCCTCTGTTTTTACATGTTTGATGATCATTGGAGGATTTGCTGCCGGAGTCAGGATTCTACTGGAAAAAGGACCGTCAAGACACCATATTTCGGAAGATCAGAAAATTCTAGAAAAATACCAGAAAATTATATTTTACCAGAAGACTGAAGAAGCCGGAAGGAGAAGGCGAGAGGAGCAACAGGGCAGGCTCACCACTAGGGGGCGCGGGCCCACCCCTGGTCGTGCTGGCCTGTGGTGAGGCCACCCTGGCCCACTTCTGCCATCGCCCCTTCGCGTATTTCATCATCCCCGAAAACCTAAGTGAGGGGGGGCTTAGAGATAGACACCGCCGCCTCTGCGAAGCGGAAAACACCACAGAGAGAAAAGCTCTCTGGCAGGCAGGAATCTGCCGGGGAAATTCCTTCCCGAAGAGGGGAGATCGTCGCCATCATCATCACCATCGCACCGGACTTCATCGGGATCATCATCATCATCTCCATCACTAGCACCATCATCTCCACCATCACCACGCCATCCCGCTGTAACATCTTGAGTTGAATCTTGTTAAATTCTTAGGGGAAACTTTTCCGGTGTTGATTACTCTTGTGGTTGATGCTATTGAGTGGAACCATTGAATTAAGGTTTATGTTCAGATTGTTATTTACCATTATTTCAACTCTGATCATGATCCATATGATGTCTTGTGAGTAGTTCGTTTAGTTCTTGAGGACATGGGAGAAGTCAAGATGTTAGTAGTGGATTATTGTTGAGTAATATTTAATGGTTTGATATTTATTTGTTGTGGTGCTATTTCACTAGTGGTGTCATGTGAACGTCGACTACATGATACTTCACCATTTATGGGCCTAGTGAGATGCACTGTGTATTTGGCTACTAATTGTGGGATTGCTGGAGTGACGGAAACCTAAACCTCCGTTAGGAAACCATTACACCAGGGAGCGTAGGATCTTAGAGTTTAAGGCTGTGGTTAGATTTATCTTAATTACTTTCTTGTATTTGCGGATGCTGGCAAGGGGTATAATCACAAGTGTGTATTTATCCTAGTAAGGGTAGTGCGCTAGCACAGGTTCACCCCCATAACACTTATCAACCCAATAAAGATTATTTAGCGGCATGAAGCGAAAGCTCTTGACAGAAACTCCCGTGTGTCCTCGAGAACATTTGGTCATCATAAGTTACACAACCGGCTTGTCCTTTGCTCAAGAAAGGATTGGGCCACTCACTACAATTATTATTACTGTCTTTTATTTACTCGCACTTTATTTACTTGCATTACCAAATACCCCTGAAAACCCGTTTGCTAGTATTTATAGTGAATCCTTGATCAAAACCACTTGTCAACACCTTTTGCTCCTCGTTGGGTTCGACACTCTTATTTATCGAAAGTACTACGATACACCCCCTATACTTGTGGGTCATCAGGTGTGGAGAGCACTTTTTTCAGTTGTGCGAAAGCTGTGTCTGCTTCTTCTGTCCACTCGAATTTTTCATCTGATTTTTTCATGAGTGCGTAGAAAGGAAGCGCTTTTTCTCCCAATCGTGCGACGAATCAACTTAATGCCGCAACGCGTCCTGGGAGTTTTGTACGTCGTGCAGTTTTGCTGGTTTCCCCATTGTTAGTATTGCTTGGATCTTCTCTGGGTTTGCTTCTATTCCTCTTGCTGATACCAGAAATCCTAGAAGCTGCCCTGCTGATACCCCGAAAGAACATTTTGTCGGGTTAAGCTTGATCTTGTACCTATTTAGATTGTCAAAGGTTTCTGTCAAATCACTGATTAAAGACTCTTCTTTTCTTATGGTGATGACCACGTCATCAATGTAGACTTGAATGTTGCATCCTATTTGACTTCTGAGGCAATTTTGCATCATCCGCTGGTAGGTTGCTCCCGCGTTTTTTAGGCCAAAAGGCATGACTTGATAGCAGAACACGCCGTATGGTGTAATAAAAGCTGTTTTTTCCTCGCCTTCTTTCTTCAATTTGATCTGGTTGTAACCAGAATATGCATCCAGGAAGGAAAGCCTTGCGCACCCTGCCGTTGAGTCTATTATCTTATTAATGCAAGGTAGAGGAAAGGGATCCTTGGGATGGTGCTTGTTGAGAGATGTGTAGTCGACACACACCCTTTGTACGTCTGTATTTTTCTTGGGGACGTTAACTGGATTGGGATTGGACGTTAGCCTGTGTAGCTCGGATGCTATTGCTTTTCTTTTGGGTTCGTCAAATCGTCGCAGCGGTTGCTTGACTATCTTTGCTTTAGGATCCACATTTAGTGCGTGCTCGACGAGTTCCCTAGGAACCCCTGGCATGTCTGAAGGACACCAGGCAAAGATTTCCCAGCGCTCACAGAGGAACTCGATGAGCGCGCTATCCTATGCGGGGTCCAGGTTTATCGCTATGGAGGTGGTTTTGTTCAAGTCCGTAGGGTGGACCTGGATTTTCTTCGAGTCTTGGGTTGCATTGAAAGCCTGATCTGGCAGGGATCGTCCAACGTCGGGTAGCACATTGTGGTCTGTTTCGCCCTTCAGCCTTGCGTATTCAGATATCATGCTGAAATTTTGCGCCATCCTGTTGAATTCTTTGTCACAAGTGTTTGATACTTCGAAGCTGCCTTGTACCGTGATTGTCCCTTTAGGTCCTGGAATTTTGAGTGTTAGATATGCATAATGAGGAACTGCCATGAATTTTGCAAATGCTGGGCACCCCAGGATTGCGTGATACTGTGAAGGCCAGTCCATGACTTCAAACTCTAATTTTTCTCTGTGATAATTGCTACTATTGCCAAAGCAAACATCGAGTTCTATTTTCCCGAGGGGGTAATTTGCACCTCCTGGTACTATTCCATGGAAAGAGCAATCTGTCGGCTATAGACTTCCCAACAAGATGCTCATTGCCTTCAGGGTTCTTGCATATATTAAGTTTATGCCGCTTCCTGCGTCCATGAATACTCGCCCAATATTGTATCCCCCTATTTGCGCCTTCAACACCATTAGCGCGTGCCCCGGCCTGGGTACTTTCCTTGGGTGGTCTGCTCTGCTGAACCTAACTGGTTGGTCGGACCATCTCAAGTACTCTGTCGTAGCTGGTGGTGATGATATTGCTAGATTTACTTGTCTGGATATACTCTTCTATTCTTTCTTGGATTTTGGCATCGGTTGGATCATTGCAGATATATATACTTTTGATTCCAGATGTTTTGCGAGACGCTGCATTTAGTATCCTTGACTTGTACTCTTTCCTCCCTGACGTGCTCCTTGGTTCGGGTCCAGAGCGCTTTGCAACCTTTTAAAAATGTTCTGCAATCTTTCATCTGGTGATTAGAGACTCTCTTCCCATCTAAGTACATATAGTGGATGCGACAGGGGCTATGGAGCATGTCTTCCGCCGACGGGCCGGTGTACTTTGGCTTTTCTTCTCCACGATTGCCTCTGCCTTGAAACTCCCTTCTTTCGTAGCCTTCCTCATCCCTTATTTCATACCCTGCGGCTATCTGATTTCGCCTTGCGCGGCTAACCTCATTGCAGTACCTTCGCCTTTGCCTACTTGCTCTGTCGACTTCTGGTGACCGTCCCCTTTTATTGTTATACGCATCCTCTCCATCGGTGAATCTATTGTCTACTTCCATTAATTCCGATACTGTCCTAGGCTTTGTTCTCCCTAACTCTTCCACGAGGTCCGAACAGCGAAGGCCGGCCAAAAAAAGCAAATACTGCCCGCTCGTCGGAGACATCTTCTGCAGAGTTTTTGATTATACTCCATCGATGTATGTAGGAGTGTAGAGTTTTGTCTTTTCTCTGCATGCATGACTTGATTCTTCTAGTGACGCTGGGCGTTTTTATGTTGAACGAAAATTTCTTGTGAATTGACTCTCCAGTTCTCCCCAACTCCCGATGGAATCGTTGGGTAGAATATTTAACCAGGACCGCGCTGCGTTGGTGAGGTGTAACTGCAGACTTTGCATCGCCGTTGCTCTCGTTCCTCCGAGTATTTGCACTGCTTGCAGGTAGTCTGATAACCATTGTGTGGGTTCTTGTGATCCATCATACTTTTGTTGATCGTGTGGTAGCTTGAATCCTTTGGGTACCCGCGTTCTGCAAACCCTTCGGGTAAAGCATAGCGCGCCCATCTCTTTTTCATCATCTACATAATTTTCTTCTTTCCACGCATAGCGCGCGTTGTTCACTCTTGCTTGCGTTATGATATTCCTTGCATCCTCCCTTCGTGCCTTGCGCTTTTCATCGCCTGTCGACTCGCTTGTCTGGCTTTGCGAGGGTTGGTGCTTAAAATTGTCCCTTTCCTTATCCTTGTGATATGTCACCTTTTTCCCTGGAGGATGTTTCCTTAGCCTGTCCTCTACCAATCCGAGGCTTCTGATTGCGGCTTGATGCATATGTTCTAGTGGATCTCCAAGCTCTGGTTGCGTAGTTAGTAGATACGCTTGTGCTGCTACTAATGCTGCTTCTGGCGTTTCTTGCACGAAATCCTCCTCATCATCTGATGGATGTGCACTTATGTTTCTTGTGCGAATTTCTTCATTTGCCCATGCTGTTGTCCTCCTGCAGTGTTTCGGGTCTCTGTGCCTTTCTCCGCTGGACTCTGATGCATTGCTGTATTTGTCCCAATATGCTCCACTTGACACACTATTGTTTTCTTGACTTCTCCTGAACTCGTCTTTTTCCTCCCTCAATTTCTTTCTGTGTTGATGCAATGCGTATTGATACCCCATCAGAACTTCTCTTCTTGAATTGGTGGGTACTTCCATGCCATGATTGATGGCTGACATGATGATTCTCCACTCCCCGGTGGAGACGCGAATTTTTCCCTTCTCCTTCTTACCGTTGCTCCTTGATTTGTCGACTTGCGCGTTGACTTCTGCATTGTCTGCATGATTGTTCTCTTCTGCTGCTTCGGTGATAATGACGCATAATTGATGTATGTTTCTGGAGACACCACTGCTTCCGGTGGCGAAGTCCCTTTTACTATCGTACGATTTGTCCATTGTTCCTTCTATGTCAGGTTCTTCCCGAGTTCCGTCAAATTCTTTGATTTTCTTTTGAGTATTTTCTGTTGCTGCGAAGCTGACCAGCGAGTTTACCTCGCTGGAAGAGCCCACCGATGATCCAGACATTGTGTCTTGATTTTGCTTGCCGATGGACCCGATTTCGCTAGATCTGAAAGGCGAGTCGAACCCGAAGGTCCGACGTAAAAGCTCAGACTTCCGATCATCAACTCCATCTTCTGATTTTCGTCGACTTTTGGACTGCTGTTGGCTAAAAGCAAAAAAGTCGTCAAATTCATGATTCCAACACCCCCTGGTCCCCACGGTCGGCGCCAATTGATGAGGTTTAACTCGACAAATGTCCTAGATGAAGGACTTAGGATCGGGGGAATAGGGCGTCGAATGAACTCGAAGGTAAAATCAGTCAAACAAGGTGTGTATCGAAAGTAAAGGTGGTGGTTAACTTAGCTTGCTTTCAATCTGTCCCTCACCGTCCTCTCCTAGCCCCTATATATAGGTGGCCAGGTCTCAAGGAACGGGAGGGGTCCGATACATACTACAACATCGGTATATGACATTAACTCGTATTTCGACTAGGATTGGGCCTAGCTTAACGGGCCTTAGGGGTACTCAAGTAACGGGCTCTATTATCTATACCCTTGTCTGCTAGTATGCATGATTAGGTTAATTCCTACAATTATCATCATGTTTTATTATTGGTTATTTTGGATTAAATCTTATGGTAAATTGCTTATATTTTCAACAATCCAAAAACCTGATTATAGGCAACTGAATCCAACTGGCTTGGCCGCGGCTATGAGGCCGCCTCCCTTTGATGGTGTCCATTATACGAGATGGCGCACGAGAGCAGTTCTATGGTTGAAAAATCTAGGCTGCTATAGCGCCACTCTTGGCAGACCTGAGGGAGATCTTTCTCCTGCTCAGGCGGAAGCTTTTCAGAAAGTCGACAACATGTTTATGGGGTCCTTGTTCAACATTCTTGGTGACAACATTGTGGACACCTATATGTCATTTGATAATGGCAAGGATGCGTGGGATGCGTTGGACGCCAAGTTTGGTGTTTCTAACACTGGCACTGAACTGTATATCATGGAGCAATTCTACGATTATAAGATGACTGATGACCGTCCCATTGTGGACCAGGCTCATGAGATACAGTCCCTTGCCAAAGAACTCGAGCAGTTCAAGTGTACCTTACCGGACAAGTTTGTGGTCGGTGGCATTATTGCCAAGCTTCCTCCTTCATGGAGGAACTTTGCTACTTCTCTGAAATATAAGAGACATGAGTTTTCCGTTTCGGATCTCATTGGCTCTCTTCATGTTGAGGAAAATGCGAGAGCAAAGGATACACGTGCTCGAGGTTTCGATGGAAGTTCTAGTGCACATGTGGTGCAGAAAAATAACTTCTAGTCCCACAAGTCCAAGAATAAGAAAAAGTTTGAGGGCAAGGGAAAGTTTGACAGCAAGAACAAGGCCTCGCAGACTACCAACTTCAAGAAGAAGACCGAGTATAAGAAGAAAGGATCCTGCCATGTGTGTGGTGATCCAAATCATTGGGCTCCTAGCTGCCCTAAATGCTTTGATGAGCGTTCACATGGAAACATCGGAAACTCCGCTAATGTTGTTGTTGGTGATAATGAGCTGAAGGATGCTGGGTACGGTATATTTCCCACTATCCTTTCAGTTTGTCATTCACCTGAATGGTGGATAGACACCGGTGCCAATATACATATATGTGCTGATATTTCCATGTTTTCTTCTTATCAAGTCGCATGGGCTGGCTCTGTGCTGATGTTCAACTTGTTGGTACGGTAAATTTGAAGTTCACTTCGGGGAAGATCGTACAGCTGAAGAATGTGCAGCACGTTCCCTCCATCCATAAAAATCACATCAGCAGATCTCTTCTGTGTCGAGATGGTTTTAATTTGGTTTTTGAGTCCAATAAAGTTGTAATATCTAAGTATGGACAATTTGTTGGGAAAGGCTATGAGTGCGGAGGCTTGTTCCGCCTTTCTCTGTCAGACTTATGCACTAAAGTTATTAATCATGTTTGCAATGATAATGAGTCCAATATTTGGCATTCACGACTTTGTCATATTAACTTTGGTTGCATGACGCGGCTAGCCAACATGAGTTTAATTCCAAAATTTACTAATGTCAAGGGCTCTAAGTGCCAAGTGTGCATGCAAGGAAAGCAACCTCGCAAGTCTCATCAGACTGCGGAGGCAAGAGATTTGGCACCACTAGAGCTCATACATTCAGATCTTTGTGAGATGAATGGTGAGTTGACAAAAGGTGGAAAGTAATATTTCATGACATTGATCGATGACTCCACTAGATACTGCTATGTGTATCTTCTGAAATCCAAAGATGAAGCTTTGAACCTTTTCAAAATCTATAAAGCTGAAGCAGAAAATCAACTTGATCGAAAGATTAAGCGGCTTAGTTCCGATCGTGTTGGAGAGTATTTTTCCAACGAATTTGATTCTTTTTGTGCGGAACATGGTATAATCCATGAGAGGACGCCTCCCTACTCGCCCCAATCTAATGGGGTGGCTGAAAGAAAGAACCGTACTCTAACTGATTTGGTTAACGCCATGTTAGACACTTCGGGTCTCTGCAAGGCATGGTGGGGGGAGGCGATCTTGACTGCATGTCATGTCCTAAATCGGGTTCCCACTAAGGACAAAGAAATTACACCATTTGAGGAATGGGAAAAGAAAAGGTTAAAACTCTCTTACTTACAGACTTGGGGTTGTTTGGCAAATGTAAACTTGCCAATACCCAAGAAGCAAAAGCTTGGACCAAAAACCGTGGATTGTGTTCTTCTGGGATATGCGTTTCACAGCATTGGCTATAGATTTTTTATAGTAAAATCTGAAGTATCTGACATGCGTGTTGGTACTATTATGGAGTCGAATTATGTGACTTTCTTTGAGGACATCTTTCCAATGAAAGGTTCGTCTAGTTCATCAAATCAGGAGATCCCTATTTCATCTAGTCAAGAATTATTTACAATTCCTGAACCAACCGTTTTGATAGAACACTCTGATAATCCTGTGGAGGATTGATACGTCCATTTTGCATCACTATTTTATATCATAATTTACTGTTATTCATTGATATAATTCATATTTAGAGATGATACTTATGTTGTTTACTCTGTTTTTACATGTTCAATGATCATTGGAGAACTTGCTGCCAGAGTCAGGATTCTGCTGGAAAAAGGACCATCAAGACACCATATTTCTGAAGATCAACAATTCTGGAGAAATACCCAGAAATTAATATAATATCAGAAGACAAAAGTAGCCAGAAGGAGGAAGCGAGAGGAGCAGCAGGGGGGCCACACCACCAGGTGGCGCGGGCCCACCCCTGGCCGCGCCGCCCTATGGTGAGGCCACCCTGGCCCACTCCTGCCAACGCCCCCTCGCGTATATTGTCGTCCCCAAAAACCTAAGTCAAGGGGGGATCAGAGATAGACACCGCCGCCTCTGCGGGGCGGAAAACACCAAGAGAGAAAAGCTCTCCGGCAGGCAGAAATCTGTCGGGGAAATTCCTTCCCGGAGAGGGGAGATCATCGCCATCGTCATCATCATCGCACTAGACTTCATCGGGATCATCATCACCATCATCATCATCATCACCAGCACCTTCATCTCTCCCATCACCACGCCACCCTGCTGTAACATCTTGGGTGAATCTTGTCAAATTCTTAGGGGAAACTTTCCCAGTGTTGATTACCTTTGTATTTGATGCTATTGACTAGAACCGTTGATTTTATGTTTAGATTGTTATTTACCATTATTTCACCTCTGGTCATGATCCATATGATGTCTTGTGAGTACTTCGTTTAGTTCTTGAGGACATGGGAGAAGTCAAGATGTTAGTAATGAAACTATGTTGAGTAATATTTAATGGTTTGATATTTATGTTGTGGTGTTATTCTACTAGTGGTGTCATGTGAACGTCGACTACATGATACTTCACCATTTGTGGGCCTAGTGAAATGCATTGTGTATTTGGCTACTAATTGTGGGGTTGCCGGAGCGACAGAAACCTAAACCCCTGTTAGGAAACCATTGCACCAGGGAGCGTAGGATCTCAGAGTTTAAGGCTGTGGTTAGATTTATCTTAATTACTTTCTTGTATTTTGCGGATGCTTGCAGGGGTATAATCACAATTGTGTATTAGTCCTAGTAAGGGTAGTATGCTAGCACAGGTTTACCCCCATAACACTTATCAAACCAATGAAGATTACTTAGCAGCATGAAGCAAAAGCTCTCGACAGAAACTCCCGTGTGTGCTCAAGAACGTTTGGTAATCATAAGTTACACAACCAGCTTGTCCTTTGCTCTAGAAAGGATTGGGCCACTTGCAGCAATTACTATTATTGTCTTTTATTTACTCGTACTTTATTTACTTGCATTACCAAATACCCCTGAAAACCCGTTTGCTAGTATTTATAGTGAATCCTTGATCAAAACCACTTGTCAACACCTTCTGCTCCTCGTTGGGTTTGACACTCTTATTTATCAAAAGTACTACGATACACCCCCTATACTTGTGGGCCATCAAGATTATTTTCTAGCGCCGTTGCCGGGGAGTGAAGCGCTATTAAAGAGTGGAATTGGTAAAGGTAACTTTCGCTGTGAGTATTGTTTTTATTTCTGTCTTTTATTTTTATTTTATTTTGCTATGGAGAATTCTCCATTTGGTTCCCTATTTGGGAACGCTACTGCCTCTGCTACGGTGGTAGATGAACCACCGCCTGCTCAATTAGATCCTTTTTAAATACCTATGAAAATTGTTGAACGTATTATAAATAACCGCTATTCAGGAGATGGAACTATCCATCCGGGTGATCATTTACTCTTTATACATGAATTATGCGAGTTGTTCAAGTGTGCAGGTATTTCATCAAGCCAGGTTAAGAGAAAGCTATTCTCTTTATCACTGAAGGGCAGAGCTGCGGAATGGTATAGGCCGCTCAAGGATGGTCCATTTATTAGCTGGGAGGAAATTGTACCTCTCTTTTATTCCAAATTTTATCCTCCAAGTGAGATTCATAATGATAGTAATCAGATATATAAATTTTGGCCTCATGATGGAGAGAGTATTGCCCAAGCGTGGGGGAGATTGAAGTCACTAATGCTCAAATGTCACATTCATGAGCTCCCCAGGAATATTGTTATTAATAACTTATATGCAAGGCTTACTCTTCATGACAAGGATTTATTGGATGCTTCTTGCTCTGGATCATTTACACGTATGAAAGAAGAAGCTAAATGGGATCTTCTTGACCGTATTCAAGAAAATACTGAAGGATGGGAGAACAAGAAAGGTAGGAAGTCAGGTATAAATTATGATTATGAATGCATTAAAGCTTTTATGGGAACCGATGACTTTCGTAATGTTAGTGCTGTTTATGGTCTTGATTCCCAAATATTTGCTAACTGTTTTAAGGCCTTTGCCTCGTATCTTGATGTTCCAAAGAAGGACTAGAACAAGTATCATGCGCCTTATAAAGATACTATTAGTTGTGCTCCTGCTAGAACTACTAAAGTTTGTACTGTTGATCGCATTTTGTTTGAGCTTTATCTTGAGAAAACGCCTTTCCCTGCTAAGGTAAAGGAACATTCTACTTTAATTAGTGTGCTTGAGAAAAGTGCAAAGAAAGCTGTAGAACCTGATGAGAAAATTACTATTAAGTCTCCTGTAGCTATAGTGAAGGACCTTGTTACTAAAAATGTAGAAGATGAACATATTGTCTTTTGTGAAGATGCTTCTAACATTGTTTCACATCCTAGTAGATCTAGGAAAACAAGTGTTCCTATGCTTTCTGTCAGGATTGGTGATCATTGCTATTATGGTTTATGCGACATTGGTGCAAGTTCAAGTGCTATTCCTTTCAAGCTTTACAAAGAAATAATACACGAAATTTCCCCTTGTGAAATTAAAGAAATCGATGTGGTTATTCAGCTTGCTAATAGAGAAACTATCTCTCCAATTGGTATTGTTCGAGATGTGGAAGTTCTATGCGGTAAGACTAAATATCCTACTGATTTTCTAATACTTGGTACAGAACCTAGTAAATGTAACGCCCCACCTTTGGATTAAGGTGGGACACCTGTGTTAAGTGCTATTCCCTGGATCATTGATAGCACCACAGAACAAAATATAGTATTCATTGCAAAGTATCAAGATTACAACAGTGGATCCAGATACATAAGTCTCCAAATTATTACAAACCATCATAGTCTCCTGGACTAAAACAAATAACAGAGTTCAACACATCTCAAACACAATGGAACTAGGATAGTAGTGAGCCTCCATCTTCACCATGCGCCACAGGCAGTCATGTTGGTATGTAGACTCGAGATCCTAACAACTTACTCCTCATCAGAAGAACCTGCACATTTGATTATGCAGCCCCATGAATGGGGGTCAGTACAATGATGTACTGGCAAATGACACTTATTTGGTGGTAGTTGTGAAAGAACTATCTACATGATATTTGGCTGGTGGAGCTTCTGGCTGAATTGCATAAAGCAAATTTTATCCTATCATTTTTAAAACAAACTTTTTAAACTTTGAAAGACTTTGAGGGGGCACATGGTTAAATCCACCATGAGCACCAAAATCACCAGGTTAAATCCACCATGGTAATCCCATGAGGTTAAATCCACCACATGGTTTAAAGGAAAGGGGCACATGGTTAAATCCACCATGGGCACCAAAATCACCTGGTTAAATCCACCAAGATGACCCCATGAGGTTAAATCCACCACATGGTCCTGAGATTGTTTCTAAACAAATTTTATTCATTCTGAAATGGTGATGAGACTCTTCCGTACATCCATGACTAGGAACTCAAATTGTCCATAACCGGGGACATGACTAATCGATTAGTTTTACACCCTGCAGGGGTTGTGCACTTTCACCTTAAGACCCATTCTACCCAGAGAGAAGAATGAGACAAGACCTTTCAGAAGGAGCATTCAACCATCCGGATCTGACCGTGCCCAAAATACCACCCTCTGTCAGTACCCATGGATGAACCCTCACAACATACTCAATCAAGACAGAGCCCATATTGTCATAAGGCTGCACTGGAAGTTCACTAAACAAGGAAGACATGGTAGTCTCTTTGATCCTGGGTGGCATACCACAAGTGTACTAACCCTCAGGAAAATACCACACACTCTGGTTAAATCCACCAGGCATGTGGCCCCAAGTAGCCACTCAACATAACCCAAACCATGCCATTTCCACCCAGGTGTTTCATTGGGGTTGTAGTTAAACTTCAAAACTAAACAACAACTTTATGAAACAAGCATTGGCATTATTTTCAACATTGGTACAACCTACCAGGAGATGGTTCAGGGGTGGCTATAAACTACTAGGTTCTAGCATTGCAACTCTTTACTTTGAGAAACCAACCTATCATGCATACTACAAGTAAAACACTAATGCATGTAGTAAAATGGGTAAAGGGACATGTGTGTCACTTGCCTTGGTAACAGCCTGCACACTCACAACAGTCACAGTAGTGGTTCTCCTCCTCTTCACAATCTAAACAAACAAAATAAACAAGCATAAACAACTATTTCTAAATGACAAACAAAGACATGTATGCATGTATGCAAATGTCATTTTAATTTCACACACTAAGTGAGTGTGTAAAAAATGTTGCATTTAGTGAATCATTCTGTTTAGAAAACAAGTGTGGTGTTGGAAAAGTTTTCTTAAACAATTAGCAAAGCAATTAACAAAATAGTTAATTGGAAAATTGAGTTAACACCTCCCAAAATTGGTTCTGGTTTGTTACTGTTCTGAAAAATTTGGGTTATGAACCCACTGGATAGACAACAGTAATATGAAGCTACTGCAAGTGGTTTCACTCCAAAATAGTTTTTAGAAATCAAATGAGGTCCAAAATAGTGATTTGAGTAAATTTGACAGTAGCAAGTTTGTGCACGTTTCAAGTTTGAAAACTTTTGATTCTATAATGATCTACATGTTCCAAGGAATCCATAGACTAGAAATTTTTAGTATTTGGACTTACAGAACAAAAGTTATGAATTAATTGGGGTTTGAAGGTCATTTTTCCATTTTATTTTTCAATCAAAACTTTTCACAGAACCACTGATGTTTCTCTGCAGAAATGGATTCCACACATTTCAAGGATTTCAGAGATACCAAGTTTGTAATTTTTGCCCAGTATTTGATTTTATATGGATTTTACAAGATCAGTACAGAATCTGCAATTTGAATTTGAATTTGAATTTGGATTCAGATTTTGACCGGTTGACTGGGGGGGCTGACTGGCTGCGATGTGGTGCAACGCAATAGGCTAGTACCGATTTGGGAATGAGATCTAATCTCGGCTACTGGATTCAGATCCGAGGGATGAGGATGATCAAAGAATTGCTCACCAGCGAGAGACTTTTCCGGCGAGGTGGTACTGGAGCTTGATGGCGGCGAAGTTCCGGTGACGAACGGTGGCGATGGAGTAGCTGACGAGGTTTAGTAGAGGATGGCGGTCTTGAATCCTTGGTCGGCGATGGCGTTTTCTTCCAGAGACGATGGTGAGCGGCGACTGGAGGCGATGACGGCTTCGGTGGTCGTCGGGGATCTCAATTCACTGCGGCTTAGAGCAAGATACTGGCATGAGCAGGTGCGCGAGGGAGAGAGAAACCTACTGGGACCAGAAGGAGGATGCGGGGTCTCACCATAGTGACGAATTCGCCGGATTCCAGAGGCGGATGCTCGAAGCTCCGGCTAGTGAATTGGGCAGCCTGGCGGCTCAAAATCGAGAGGAGAGGGGAAGGGAAAGTAGAGGGGGCGCGGGGGTCTTATAGGCGAGGTCGTGAAGGCCATTTACTCACGAAATAATGCGGGGAGTGATCTCCGGCGAGCGTTTCCAGAAATGGAGAGAGAGGGAGATGATTGCGGGAGGAGGATGACGACTCTGACGGGTGGGACCCGGTGGCAGGGAGAGAAAGAGAGGGAGAAGGGGAGCTGGGCTGGCTCGGGCTGCTTGGCTGGGTTGGGCCCTGGGTGTGGCCCAGTTGGGCTAGCCTCTACCTTTTCTTCATTTTTTTCTTCTGATTTCTTTTCCTAACTGATTTTTGTTTTTCTGTTTTGGGTTTTTGAAAGAACTAAACAATTCTGATTTGAATTATTTCAAAGCTTACCTCCTGTGTATTTCAAATAGTAAACTTTAAAGATATAAACTAGAGTTTTATTAATTGGTTGAAAAGAAAATAAAAACAAGTATTTAAACCTAGTTTTTCCCAAGTAATTTGGAAGCTAAAATTTAAATAATGGTTTCTAAAGTATTTGGTTTTTAAAAAATAATAAAATAGGGTTCAAAACAGTAGTGCTCCTGATTATAAACAATTAAATATTTTTTGACATACTTAAGAGTAAAGTTTTGAAATCAAAGAATTGCTTATTAAAGGAATTTAAATAGTTCCCATAATAATAGAACTTATTTAAATTCTTCCTTTCTGAAAACTCTCTTATTTCAAATACTTGGATTAAAATGTTAAATGAACCATACTATTTGAAGAAATAAGGTTCAAAACTGTAACATCCCTGACTTTTCCAATTTTTGGAAAATCAAAAAAATTAAATTAAGTGATTGTAATTGTTTGACTTGATTGAAAAATCACAAGAAATTAAAACTTTTTGAACTATAACTAAAGGTTACCTTAAACAATTTAAGATCAAATCAAAAACCCTAAAACCCCAATACTAAAATATCAAAGTTAATCCCATATCTCATCTACTTCAAAAATTATTTATCAAATTCCTTCTTTCAAAACTATTTTCCATTAACCTTCTGTTTTGAAAGATTATTTTCATCTTGAGAAATTATTTCAGAAAATAAAATTCCAAAATATTCTTTTACTTGTATTCAAAACCTATGCAAACTCACTTGCAAAGGAAATACTTACAAAAGGTTTTATGTCAAATAAGTTTCAATGCCAGAAGCATGTCTGAATTATTTCAAATACTATTTCCAATAAGGTTTATGCCTTGATCTTAAAAGAATTAATTTTTTTCAAACCATTTTGATATGCAAATAAGCCCTTGGCCAATTTATAAAGATTTTATTGAAGATTTATTTTAGTCATGAAAACATTCTTATTAATGTTTTAAATTGTTGTTTTGAATATTATAAAAATTTAGCAATTGGTTTAATTTCATTTGAACAACAAAATCAAAAGTTATGAGTTAATCAAGAAAACAGAAAAGGAAAAGGGAAAAAGAAAAAAAAATATAGAAAAGGACCTCGGGGCACCCCTTTCAGCCCAGCTATGGAAGCGGCCCACGGCCCACCCGGCCAAAATCCCGATAGGGTACCCTCTCCTTCTCTTCCACGAATGACAGGTGGGAGCCACCTGTCGGCTTCATCCCCTCTAATGGTTTCTTCTTCCACTGGAAACCGACGAGCCCGAGAATCTCGCCCCTCTCCCCTCCACTCCAGAGCCCAAATCACTGCCCCATATACGCCCCTTTACTCCCCACTGTCCCCTCATCCATCTTCCCTTTTTCCCACTCGAGAACCATCGCCAGAAAGGTGTAACTTTCTCGCCGGAATCCGCTACTGCCGCCCCCGCGATTTCTCCGATTGGACCATATCAGCGAGGTAGCATCGCCCCCTTCCTAGTCTATGATTCTCCCTGTATCCTCCCACACCTTCTGACGTCTTCTTTCATTCAAATCGCGCAGCAAATCCTCATAACCGTGCGTAGCCGAAGCTCACCGCCGTTGCGTTCATCACTGGCAGCCCCTCTGTGACGTTTCAGGACGCAGTCGTCGAAGCCGACCAAGAATACGAGCTTGCCGTCCTCCTCCGCACGTTGTCCGCGTATCCCTCATCATCGCCGATCACCGGAAGCTCGCCGCCATCTGATTCCAGTGCCGGAGCTCGCCACCGGCGACTCAAACCCTAGCCCACCCCGGTGAGCAAACCCCCTTATCATTTCCCAGTCGTCGGATCCAGATCGTAGGGCTGAAATTAGAAATAGAAACCGAATCGGTATCGACCACTGACAACGCGCCACGTCGCAACCCAGTCAGCCTCAGTCAGCACCCCGGTCAAATCGATTTAAAATTTAAATTCAAATCCCTGTTTCTGTACCGAACTTCTAAAATTTGTAGAAAAATAACTACTTGGCAAAAAATTACAAACTTTATATCAAATGAAAGATATTCAAATTCTCTACAAGGACCTGTGAAAATATCATATGGGTTCTGTACAAATAATTGGACCATTATTTAAATTGGTAAAATAGCTTTTATTTACCAAATATTTCACCATTTGAATTATGCAATGCTACAAATGATAAATTTGTAGTCCCTGGAATCCTCTCAATGTGTAGAACACTTATAAGCAATAAAAATCCAAACTTGAGTCGTGCACTCAATGGCTAAGTTAAAATATGTGCAAATCAGTATTTTGGACTTCATTTGAAATCTAAAAATGATTTTGAATTGATTCCAATTGGATTGGATTTGTTTTACAGAGCTCTATCCAAGCATATCAAAACATAATTTTCACATAACATAAATAATTGCAGTACAAATTAAAATGGTGGTTTATGCCATATTCAAACCCCTAAAATGGAAATAACCAATTAAATAAAAATATCCAATGGAACCACTACCCACAACATTTGGACTTAACTGAGAGTATTCAAATTCATGAATGAGAATTTGAGTATACCTAGGTCATTGTGCAAAATCTATCAATCACTTCATCCTAGAATCACTTGTCCATGATCTATCTAAATACAAATCTTATGCTATTTTGGAAATGGCCAAGTTGAGTGGATTTGTCCACATGACCATATCCTAAATATAAGAATAAAACTAGTTGATCTTAATGTAAAATAATTCCTAATACTATCTTCCCATCATCCAACCAAATATCTATCTTAACAAAATAATCCCATGATCATTGTTATCCATTCTACCTTGAAATACTTACTCCATTTACAAATGGCTAATTTGGGTAAGTGATATCATACTCAAGTTAAAATATCCATTCTATCACTGAAACCTATGCTCTAGCCATATATTTCAAACTTGATAGTCAACCTTGTCACACCCTCATCCAAGTGTAAATACCTATTCCAAACTAAATCCAAAAATAATGGCTTATGCCATATATTGAAAAACAAACCAAGTTAACCAATTTAATAATCATAATTGATAACCATGAATCCACTATTTTCATCATTATCATTTCACCTAATCAAATCTCATACTATCCCAGTTCCATCTTATTGAACTATTCAAATTTCAAATGTGATGTTTGAGTAATTCAATATATCCCAAGATCAAGTTAATCCTTTTGTCCAAGCCAATCTTGCGACCAAAAAGCCACCATCATTCTAAATAACATCCAATCATATTCAACCCCAAGCCAACTTAATCCAAGTGGCCTATGTTGAACTATTCAATTTACAAAAGGGTTAGTTGAGTAAATCAATATATCACAAACTCCTACCAAAGCCTATGTGTAACATGTACTATTTTGAATATGTGTTATCACACTTTATTCAGCAGTGTTATGTTGCATTATTCTAAACTCATGTGAATCTATTCACATAATTTATCTCTAAACTCTAGCCATGATTATGCTAAGCACAAGATTGTTACCTCTACATTGTATCCAGAAAGATCATTGTATGCTAAATCTTTAGACCTTGCCATCCAAACTCTCAATCCATATCTTGTAAGTCAAGCTCCAAGCCATATATCTCTCATCACAGAAATCCTAAGAAAATCAAAGTGTTACACCAATTCTTTTCATTGCTTGTCTTGCTTGATTTGTTGTTTTGGTGTGGTGTGTTTACTTGTGTAACTATATAATATAGATTGGGTTGGAGAGCCATACATTTTGTTGAGAGAAGAGACAAGAGTTTAAACTTCAAAAAGGCAAGTGACACACATATCCCCTACCTATTTTTACTATTGCATTAGTGTGTTTCAGTAGTATGCATGATAGGTGGAATATTCAACTGTTTTGTAAAATGCTTAGATCCTAGTAGTGTTTAGCTATCCCTTAAACCCTACCTGTTAGGATGCTAAATACTTTGAAAAATATTGATGCCATGCTATGATCACTTGTTAAAGTGTTCTATAAACAAATTAAGAACTTCAACTAAAATGAATCACCTGGGTGGATTGGTTTGATAAGAGGCGGCGATGTAGGTGACTTCTGGGGCACATGCCTCGTCGAGAGGATGTGTACTCAGAATGCCACTCGGGATGGCCACCCAGGAATAAAGAGGTTACCATGTCTTCCATGCTTAGAGTACTTCCAGTGCAGCCTTATGACAATATGGGCTCTGTCTTGACTGATTAGATGTGAGGGTGCAACTTGTGTGCAAGAAGATGGCTGGTAGTTGAATTGTAGGTTGGGAACGGATCTTGCCAGTTGGTTGCTCTCTCCTTCTAAAAGGTCTCGTCTCATTTTATGTATGGGCGTAAAATGAGTCTTAAGGTGAAAGTGCACAACCCCTGCAGGGTGTCAAACTAATCGATTAGCCGTGTCCCCGGTTATGGACAATTTGAGTCTCTAGACATGGAATGTACGGAAGAATCTCATCACCATTTCTGAATGATTAAAATTGTCTAGAAACCCCTAGGCAGGGGCTAAGGACCATGCACTCCGAGGGGTGGTGGTTTCTGAGGTTCCAACTTTGTTGAGTTTCGCCCAGAACTACATACCGGCCAGTATGTAATGTATGGGGGTTGTCTTGACCCTTGAAAAATAAAATTTTGAAAGAAAGTATTGAAAAGGATTTTAGGATAAAATTGGCTTTATGCAAATCAGCCTATGAGATCCACCAGCCAAATGTCATGTAGATAGCTTTTTTCACAACAGCCACCAAATATGTGTCATTTGCCAGTACATCATTGTACTGACCCCTTTGTGGGGCTGCATATTCAAACGTGCAGGTTTTTATTGTCGAGTAAGGAACCAGGAGTAGGATCTTGAGCTTACATTCCAACATGTCTGCCTGTGGCACTTGATGAAGATGGAGGCTCGTTGCTACTATGCTTTATGCTGTGTACTCGTAAGGTTGAAGACCTTTGTAACTGGATTTTCATTGTAATATTGATGCTATTGCAATGATTACTATATTTTGTACTGTGGTGCTATCTACTGATCCAGGGAATGGCACACTCAACACAGGTGTTCCCCCTTAATCCAAAGGTGGGGCGTTACAAAATGGTATCAAAGCATAGTGTTGCCTGCAGGATCGAGACCCTAGGTTTGGAATTAGAAACAGGAAGACCCTAGAAAAAAAAATTCTATCTCATCTTGTTTTTGTTTACATATTAAAAAAAAGTTTGCATTTTGAACTCCTTGTATTCTCTTCTACTTCCTCTTCAAATGTTTCCTTTTGCTATAGATGACCCCACCCTGAAATCATCAACAAAGGATAGATGGACACAATGTGCCAGAAGTGTGAGACTGATGCTCCATATATTTCCCTTGACTCAATGTGAAGGACTACGTTGAAGGCCAAATGAAGAACATGGAGGAAGACTCAAATGCAACTTGCACAACTCGAGAAGATGAATCAAGGAAGTAGAAAAGAAACTTGAAGTACACAAACAAGTAATAGATAAGACCACCAATAATTATAGTTTATAGAACCAACGATGTTGTGATAATCTAATGATCATACCAAATTGGGGTATGACCATACTAGATTATTAGTGTTTGACATAGTTTGCTAGATGTGATGAATGTTTGTTAGATGTTGTTTGTAAGATGAATTGCCTTGATCTGCTGTGTTTGGGTAGGATTTTTTTCCTTTAGATCCCTTCTATCTAATTCTCAACTATGCCAAGACCTAAACCTGTCCTAAACCCAAACAGATGCAACCTCAACACCAGAACAACCACAACAACCCTCCATTGGAGATAGCAATACAACAGTTGGTTGAAACTCACACATGAATGATGCGGATGTTGACTCAGACTATGGTTAATCGCGATAGCAAAGAGCTACCCCCAGGAATACAGCAAGTACTGGATGATCATTCATGAATAGTATAAATGATGTTCCAGATTGTGACTAGTACCAATAATAGCCTGCCACCAAATAATCATGGTGGAAGGACAACAAGAGGTGATGTTGAGATGACACTGCAAGCCTGTAAGAGATGTGGAGAAATAGGACACACGTCTAAGGACTGTCATGAACAGTGTCCTTACTGTGATACAAGTCACCCAGTTGGAGAATGTCCCATGACCCAAGTTACTTGTTTCCTATGTGAAGGAATCAATCATGTTCCTGCTGAATGTAAGTTTTATTCCACGGTACAACGAATGAACCAACAAGCCAAGGATGGAATGAACCAACTGCTAGGAAAGACCCCTGAAGATGGAAGACCAAAGATGAAGGTGGAAAATAAAATCATGGGACCAACACACAACCTTACCACCAAGTGTTGCTTTACATGTGAAGAAGAAGGACATTTATCTAGAGATTGCTCGAAGAAAAGAAAAAGGTGTCCCACCACGATAGTGGAATATGAAGAAAATGAAGTAAGAGATCTTCTAGCCTTAGAGATACCCAAAAAGGAGAAGAAGAAGAAGATAAAGGAGAAAGACAATAGCAAAACGTTATGCTGGAATTGTAGGGAGCTTGGACATTATGCGAAGGAATGTCCAGAACCAAACATGCAAAGGGGAACAGATCTGGTCACTTATCAGAAATGCAACCAAAAGGGACATTATGCTAGGAGATGCGAAGAGAAAAGCACTTCAAGACTTCAGAAAATGGGATAACTGAAGATGCCACCAATACAAGGAGAAGACACAACAAAGTGTAGCCAACTTGAAAGAATTTGTATGCAACTTCAGCCTTGTAATATATATTGTAAGGACTTGTAAGAGCTAAAGACAACCTTGTTGAATGAATTTTACTTCTCAATGAAATGGCAAGTGGAAGGATACAAAACTCAAGAGTTAACGTCATACGACCGAGTTTGCACAAAACCCTAGCTAAGGAACGATAGATTTGTTTTCTAAAAATTCAAAAATGAGATTTGGAACATTGGTTCTATTTCCAAGAGATTTTTTGTCAAAGCAAGTGAGGTGGACCAAGAGTTAGAATACGAGGTTTGCAAACCATATATGAAGTAATGATTTGGGTGCAGGATGGATTGATCACCATTCCTACTACTCTTATTATTTGCTCTCATAATGTTGGTTTTACACACCTAGAGAGACATACCTACATGAGAGACGATGTTGTTAAACCTTAACCCTAGGAGGATGATATGTTACACCCTTTATAGTAAGCCAGTGTGGCCAAAACGTAGGATTTTGGTGAGTATGAATCACAAGCTTACCTTTGAAGAAGACACATGATGGAAAGAGTCCTACCAACCTGGAGAACTCCGTTTGACCCCAAAAATGCTCACCAAGGAAGAATCATAAGATAAAGGACTTCGAGGATGTCATTGAATAAGATGAAGTGAAGACAGGAGACCATCTTAACATGGTCCTCTGATTGACCCAAAGAGTGACCCTTCAGTGTCCAAAGTAGTTCAACAAACTACATTGTTGGATAGAAGCTCCACAATGGAGCAAAGTCATACTCAAGCCTATTTGGAGAAATACTAGAAACCCAAGTTTGAGGATAGACACCCAACTATTGGAAATGAAGATAGAATCCAGCTATAGATTCAAAGTATGATCTAGTGTTAAGTCAAATCCTAGGTGTACTTACTTTGAAACAAAGACCTAGACTACCTACAAAAGTTTCTTTTAAGGGTGGTAGCACCCTAGTTCCATTGGAATCAATAAACTTTGTAGCCTTTCTCCAATCTCGGGGACGAGATTTCTTTTAAGGGTGGTAGTCTGTAACATCCCTGACTTTTCCAATTTTTGGAAAATCAAAAAAATTAAATTAAGTGATTGTAATTGTTTGACTTGATTGAAAAATCACAAGAAATTAAAACTTTTTGAACTATAACTAAAGGTTACCTTAAACAATTTAAGATCAAATAAAAAACCCTAAAACCCCAATACTAAAATATCAAAGTTAATCCCATATCTCATCTACTTCAAAAATTATTTATCAAATTCCTTCTTTCAAAACTATTTTCCATTAACCTTCTATTTTGAAAGATTATTTTCATCTTGAGAAATTATTTGAGAAAATAAAATTCCAAAATATTCTTTTACTTGTATTCAAAACCTATGCAAACTCACTTGCAAAGGAAATACTTACAAAAGGTTTTATGTCAAATAAGTTTCAATGCCAGAAGCATGTCTGAATTATTTCAAATACTATTTCCAATAAGGTTTATTCCTTGATCTTAAAAGAATTAATTTTTTTCAAACCATTTTGATATGCAAATAAGCCCTTGGCCAATTTATAAAGATTTTATTGAAGATTTATTTTAGTCATGAAAACATGTTTATTAATGTTTTAAATTGTTGATTTGAATATTATAAAAATTTAGCAATTGGTTTAATTTCATTTGAACAACAAAATCAAAAGTTATGAGTTAATCAAGAAAACAGAAAAGGAAAACGGAAAAGAAAAAAATATAGAAAAGGACCTCGGGGCACCCCTTTCAGCCCAGCTCTGGAAGCGGCCCACGGCCCACCCGGCCAAAATCCCGAAAGGGTACCCTCTCCTTCTCTTCCACGAATGACAGGTGGGAGCCACCTGTCGGCTTCATCCCCTCCAACGGTTTCTTCTTCCACTGGAAACCGACGAGCCCGAGAATCTCGCCCCTCTCCCCTCCACTCTAGAGCCTGAATCACTTCCCCATATACACCCCTTTACTCCCCACTGTCCCCTTGTCCATTTCCCCTTTTTCCCACTCGAGAACCATCGCCAGAAAGGTGTAACTTTCTCACCGGAATCCGCTACTGCCGCCCCCGCGATTTCTCCGATTGGACCGTATCAGCGAGGTAGCGTCGCCCCCTTCCTAGTCTATGCTTCTCCCTGTATCCTCCCACACCTTCTAACGTCTTCTTTCATTCAAATCGCGCAGCAAATCCTCGTAACCGTGCGTAGCCGAAGCTCACCGGCGTTGCGTTCATCACCGGCAACCCCTCTGTGACGTTTCAGGACGCAGTCGTCAAAGCCGACCAAGAATACGAGCTCGCCGTCCTCCTTCGCATGTCGTCCATGTATCCCTCGTCATCACCGATCACCGGAAGCTCGCCGCCGTCCGATTCCAGTGCCAGAGCTCACCGCCGGCGACTCAAACCCTAGCCCACCCCGGTGAGCAAACCCCCTTATCATTTCCCAGTCGTTGGATCCAGATCGTAGGGCTGAAATTAGAAATAGAAACCAAATCGGTATCAACCACTGACAACGCGCCACGTCGCAACCCAGTCAGCCTCAGTCAGCACCCCGGTCAAATCGATTTAAAATTTAAATTCAAATCCCTGTTTCTATACCCAACTTCTAAAATTTGTAGAAAAATAACTACTTGGCCAAAAATTACAAATTTTATATCAAATGAAAGCTATTAAAATTCTCTACAAGTACCTGTGAAAATATCATATGGGTTCTGTACAAATAATTGGACCATTATTTAAATTGGTAAAATAGCTTTTATTCACCAAATATTTCACCATTTGAATTATGTAATGCTACAAATGATAAATTTGTAGTCCCTGGAATCCTCTCAATGTTTAGAACACTTCTAAGCAATAAAAATCCAAACTTGAGTCGTGCACTCAATGGCTAAGTTAAAATATGTGCAAATCAGTATTTTGGACTTCATTTGAAATATAAAAATGATTTTGAGTTGATTCCAATTGGATTGGCTTTGTCTTACAGAGCTCTATCCAAGAATATCAAAACATAATTTTCACATAACATAAATAATTGCAGTACAAATTAAAATGGTGGTTTATGCCATATTCAAACCCCTAAAATGGAAATAACCAATTAAATAAAAATATCCAGTGGACCACTACCCACAACATTTGGACTTAAGTGAGAGTATTCAAATTCATGAATGAGAATTTGAGTATACCTATGTCATTGTGCAAAATCTATCAATCACTTCATCCTAGAATCACTTGTCCATGATCTATCTAAATACAAATCTTATGCTATTTTGGAAATGGCCAAGTTGAGTGGATTTTTCCACATGACCATATCCTAAATATAAGAATAAAACTAGTTGATCTTAACGTAAAATAATTCCTAATACTATCTTCCCATCATCCAACCAAATATCTATCTTAACAAAATAATCCCATGATCATTGTTATCCATTCTACCTTGAAATACTTACTCCATTTACAAATGGCTAATTTGGGTAAGTGATATCATACTCAAGTTAAAATATCCATTCTATCACTGAAACCTATGCTCTAGCCATATATTTCAAACTTGATAGTCAACCTTGTCACACCCTCATCCAAGTGTAAATACCTATTCCAAACTAAATCCAAAAATAATGGCTTATGCCATATATTTAAAAACAAACCAAGTTAACCAATTTAATAATCATAATTGATAACCATGAATCCACTATTTTCATCATTATCATTTCACCTAATCAAATCTCATACTATCCCAGTTCCATCTTATTGAACTATTCAAATTTCAAATGTGATGTTTGAGTAATTCAATATATCCCAAGATCAAGTTAATCCTTTTGTACAGGCCAATCCTGCGACCAAAAAGCCACCATCATTCTAAATAACATCCAATCATATTCAACCCCAAGCCAACTTAATCCAAGTGGCCTATGTTGAACTATTCAATTTACAAAAGGGTTAATTGAGTAAATCAATATATCACAAACTCCTACCCAAGCCTATGTGTAACATTTACTATTTTGAATAAGTGTTATCACACTTTATTCAGCAGTGTTATGTTGCATTATTCTAAACTCATGTGAATCTATTCACATAATTTATCTCTAAACTCTATCCATGATTATGCTAAGCACAAGATTGTTACCTCTACATTGTATCTAGAAAGATCATTGTATGCTAAATCTTTAGACCTTGCCATCCAAACTCTCAATCCATATCTTGTAAGTCAAGCTCCAACCCATATATCTCTCATCACAGAAATCCTAAAAAAATCAAAGTGTTACACCAATTCTTTTCATTGCTTGTCTTGCTTGATTTGTTGTTTTGGTGTGGTGTGTTTACTTGTGTAACTCTATAATATAGATTGGGTTGGAGAGCCATACATTTTGTTGAGAGAAGAGACAAGAGTTTAAACTTCAAAAAGGCAAGTGACACACATATCCCCTACCTATTTTTACTACTGCATTAGTGTGTTTCAGTAGTATGCATGATAGGTGGAATATTCAACTGTTTTGTAAAATGCTTAGATCCTAGTAGTGTTTAGCTATCCCTTAAACCCTACCTGTTAGGATGCTAAATACTTTGAAAAATATTGATGCCATGCTATGATCACTTGTTAAAGTGTTTTATAAACAAATTAAGAACTTCAACTAAAATGAATCACCTGGGTGGATTTGTTTGATAAGAGGCGGCGATGTAGGTGACTTCTGGGGCACATGCCTCGTCAAGAGGATGTGTACTCAGAATGCCACTCGGGATGGCCACCCAGGAATAAAGAGGTTACCATGTCTTCCATGCTTAGAGTACTTCCAGTGCAGCCTTATGACAATATGGGCTCTGTCTTGACTGATTAGATGTGAGGGTGCAACTTGTGTGCAAGAAGATGGCTGGTAGTTGAATTGTAGGTTGGGAACGGATCTTGCCAGTTGGTTGCTCTCTCCTTCTAAAAGGTCTCGTCTCATTTTATGTATGGGCGTAAAATGAGTCTTAAGGTGAAAGTGCACAACCCCTACAGGGTGTCAAACTAATCGATTAGTCGTGTCCTCGATTATGGACAATTTGAGTCTCAAGACATGGAATGTACGGAAGAATCTCATCACTATTTCTGAATGATTAAAATTGTCTAGAAACCCCTAGGTAGGGGCTAAGGACCATGCACTCCGAGGGGCGGTGGTTTCTGAGGTTCCAACTTTGTTGAGTTTCGCCCAGAACTACATACCGGCCAGTATGTAATGTATGGGGGTTGTCTTGACCCTTGAAAAATAAAATTTTGAAAGAAAGTATTGAAAAGGATTTTAGGATAAAATTGGCTTTATGCAAATCAGCCTATGAGATCCACCAGCCAAATGTCATGTAGATAGCTTTTTTCACAACAGCCACCAAAATATGTGTCATTTGCCAGTACATCATTGTACTGACCCCTTTGTGGGGCTGCATATTCAAACGTGTAGGTTTTTATTGTCGAGTAAGGAACCAGGAGTAGGATCTCGAGCTTACATTCCAACATGTCTGCCTGTGGCACTTGATGAAGATGGAGGCTCATTGCTACTATGCTTTATGCTGTGTACTCGTAAGGTTGAAGACCTTTGTAACTGGATTTTCGTTGTAATATTGATGCTATTGCAATGATTACTATATTTTGTACTGTGGTGCTATCTACTGATCCAGGGAATGGCACACTCAACACAGGTGTTCCACCTTAATCCAAAGGTGGGGCGTTACAAAAACTTTGGAAATAACCATGATATGCAATATGCCATGTATGCATGATGAAATTTTATATTTGAAAAATTTGGGATGTTACAGACTAACCCCCTTAAGATGAAGCTCTCCCTCGAGCTTCGGAAAGGCTAGCAAATAGGTGTGGATGATCTTCTCGAAGATTATCTTCATGCTCCCAAGTGGCTTCTTCTTCAGTGTGGTGACTCCACTGTACTTTGCAGAACTTGATGGTCTTGGTGCGTGTAGTTCTTTTTGTTGTCTTGAGTATCTTGATGGGTTTCTCCTCATAAGTCAAGTCACTTTCTAGTTGAACTTCTTCGAGGGGTACCGTATCATTCAATGGTGTTTCTGACATCTCTGGATGGCATTTCTTTAACTGACTCACGTGGAACACGTTGTGTACAGCTGAAAGAATCTCGGGTAGTTCCAATTCATAAGCTACCTCTCCCTTGCGGGATAGGACTTTGAATGGTCCTATGAATTGGGGTGCTAACTTACCCTTGATACCAAACCTCTTGACACCACGAAGGGGTGACACTCTGAGATAGGCTATATCTCCTACTTCATAGGTGACATCTCTACGCTTGTTATCAGCGTAGCTCTTCTGACGAGATTGTGCTATCTTCAATCTATCCTTGATTAACCTAACCTTCTCTTCAGCTTCTTGAATGATGTCAGGCCCGAAGAAACTTCGTTCTCCTACACCACTCCATAGTAGAGGTGTAGTACATTTCTTGCCGTACAAAGCTTCAAATGGTGCCATCTCAATACTAGTTTGATAGCTGTTGTTGTAGGAAAACTCTGCGTAAGGCAAGTTTTCATCCCAACTAGACCCATAGTCTAGTGCACAAGCTCTCAGCATATCTTCCAAAATCTGGTTTACTCTTTCAGTTTGCCCATCTGTCTGTGGGTGGAATGCTGTGCTGAATTCCAACCTAGTTCCCAATGATTCATGTAGTTGCTTCCAGAAGTGAGAGGTAAATTGGGTTCCTCTATCTGACACAATACTCTTTGGTACACCATGAAGGCACACAATCCTCTTCATGTAAATATCTGCCAACTTTGCACTAGTGTATGTGGTCTTCACTGGTATAAAGTGAGCTATCTTAGTCAAACGATCGACTATAACCCAAATTGAGTCATACCCTGATTTTGTGCGGGGTAATCCAGTGATGAAGTCCATACCAATTTGATCCCATTTCCAGTCTGGCACTTTCAGTGGTTGAAGTAGTCCAGCTGGTTTCTGATGTTCAGCCTTTACTCTACCGCACACATCACACTTGGCTATATATTCAGCAATGTCTCGCTTCATATTGCTCCACCAGAATCTTTCTTTCACATCTATGTACATCTTGGTATTACCAGGATGAATAGAGTATGGGGTCTCATGAGCTTCTTGGAATATTAATTTCCTAAGATCGGGGTCATTGGGCACACAAATACGCTTCTCAAACCAGATAGTTCCTTGTTCATCTTCACTAAAGCCTTTAGCTTTGTCTTTCTTCAGGTCTTCTCTAATTTTCTCTATATCCTTATCTCCTTTCTAAGTTTCTCGTATTCTGTCCATCAGTGTTGGTTGCACTACTAGTGAGGCTACAAAGCCTTCTGGTACTACTTCCAGGCTGAGGTCTCTCAAACCCTCACACAGATCTTCTGGTAACACTTCTGTTGATAGACAATTCACATAGGCTTTACGACTCAAGGCATCAGCTACCACGTTTGCTTTACCAGGATGGTATTGCAAACTCAAATCGTAATCCTTGATGAGTTCTAACCATCTTCTTTGTCTCATATTTAGATCTTTTTGAGTAAAGATGTATTTCAGACTTTTGTGATCGGTGAAAACTTCACATCGCTTTCCCATCAAATAATTCCTCCAAACCTTCAAGGCATGAACTACTGAAGCTAACTCAAGGTCATGTGTGGGATAGTTGAGTTCATGTTTCTTGAGTTGTCTAGAGGCGTAAGCTACTACTTTGCCTCCTTGCATCAACACACTTCCTAAACCCTGACGTGAAGCGTCACAGTACACTTGAAACTCCTTCTCTAGATCAGGTAAGCACAGAACAGGTGCAGACACTAATCTCTTCTTCAACTCTTGGAAACTGTTTTCACATCCTTCAGTCCATTCAAACTTCTTCTCTTTCTTTAATAGCTCAGTCATTGGTTTGGCTATCTTTGAAAAGTTCTCAATGAACCTCCGGTAGTACCCGGCTAGTCCTAAGAAACTACGAACTTCTCCAACAATCTTGGGTGGTTCCCATTCTGTCACTGCAGTCACTTTGGCTGGGTCAACTGCAATTCCATCCTTGGTTACAATGTGTCCAAGGAATCCTACTTCGCTGAGCCAAAACTCACATTTACTGAACTTAGCATACAGCTTGTGCTCTCGGAGTTTCTCCAATATCACACGAAGGTGTGTTTCATGTTCTTCCTAACTTTTTGAATAGATTAGTATGTCATCAATGAAGACAACGACAAACTTATCTAGAAATTCCATGAACACTTTGTTCATCATGTTCATAAAGTATGACGGTGCATTGGTTAAACCAAAAGGCATCACCGTATACTCATACGATCCATATCTAGTGACAAAGGCTGTCTTGGGGATGTCATGTTCCCTAATCTTGAGCTAAAAGTATCCAGACCTAAGATCGATCTTGGAAAACACACTAGCTCCTTCCAACTGATCAAACAAGTCATTGATTCTTGGTAGTGGATATTTGTTCTTCATGGTCACCTCATTCAACGAACGATAGTCCATCACTAAACCCATGAGGATGAACTTTCTCTAATAAATCCTTTTCCTAACTGTTCCTCAAGTTGTTTCTTGAGTTCTTTCAACTCATCAGTAGACATAGGGTAGGGTCTCTTTCCTATTGGGCCAGTGCCTGGTAGCAAATCAATGAGAAACTCTACATCTCTATCAGGTGGCATTCCTGGTAGCTCATCAGGGAAAACATCTGGATATTCTTTCACTATGTACATTTCATCTAGGCTAACCCCCTTAAGATGGTTTAGCCTAATATCCTGAAAATCGAACTGGGATTTGTATCTAATTCTCTTCCCTTCTGGGGTGGTGAGTGTAATTGCTCTATTCACACAGTCTATGACTCCTCCATAGGTAGTCATCCAGTCCATACCCAAGATAACATCTAAACCTTGTGAGTCTAGAATTACTAGATGGGTTGGAAACTTGTATTTACCAATTTCTAGGATCAGCTGCCTGCAACCGGCATTGACTAACAATTCTCCACCAGGGGAACTTACTTTAATTGTTTTTCCTATGGTTTCAGTGGGGAACCCATTTTTGGTTGCAAAAGTTCTTGATATGAATGAATGAGATGCTCCAGTATCAAATAAAACTAATGCTGCAAAGGAGTTGAGAGGGAACATACCCATTACTGCATCAGGTTCATTCATCGCCTCCTCCACATTGAGGTGGTTCACTTGCCCTTTCTGAAATGGATTGGGCTTGGCCAGCTCATCAGACTTTGCCTCAGTGCAGTTGTTGGCAAAGTGTCCAGTCTTTTTGCACTTGAAACAGGTGATGTGGGAGAGGTCCTTTTTTGCTTCTGAGTTGTGGCGATGCTGACCATTGTGTACCATGGCGATGACCACTGGAGTTATTTCCCCTGAATCCTCCATTGTGCTTATGGCCATTGAAGTGACTACCATTCCCTTTGCTGAAATGGCCCCCATGCTTGTGCGAACTGCCATGTCCACTGCCTTCAGATGAGTGGTGCTTCTTGTGGTGTGGTTCCACATGGTTCTTGCTGTTGCTGAACTTCCTTTTGCGGTTCTCTTCCTTCCTGATGTTGTTGTCCAGTGTGATGGCCTGATCAAGCAGAGACTGATAGTTGGGTGCATAGGCCACTGACAAGGGTATCTTGAGTTCTCCCTTGAGTCCACTGAGGAATTTTTCCCTCCTCTTTGCATCAATATCAATATCTTCAGGTGCATACCTAGACAGAGCACAGAAGTCATCCATATATTCTTTCAGAGTCCTTCCACCTTGTCTCAGACTGCGAAATTCATCCTTCTTCACATTCATAGTGCCCGAGGATATGTGGGCACTACGAAAGTGTCGTGGGGATGACTTATGGGGCGCATCACGGGCCAGGCAATACGCTGGCTAGCGTCCCAGGAGTTCCCACGACTTCAACACGAGAAGACCGGCTCCGACCGAAGGACCGGCTGCGCCAGCAGCCGGCTGGCGACTCCACCGAGGAGAACTGGAGCTGGGCGATGAAGACAAAGCTTCTCAACGGTTGTCTGGCCAAAAGTAGGACAGCCCCGACAAGAGCGGCAGGGGTGCAGGACAGGAGTGACGAGCACCACGACCACGTCCAGCCAATGAGCGATCGAAGACCCTTCCCCACGACGGGATCCGAGGCAAAAGGGAAGGGATATGCCCTCCAGATGCCGGCCGAGGGGAAAGGCACTTTATAAAGTGCCTTTGCCAGAGCAGGGCCAGAGGAGGACGCCAAGGACGCCGCCGCCGAGGAGCCGGCAGCCGGCCGAATCGCTACCTAAACCTATAACCAGGCCCCCGCCTATATAAGGGGGCCTGGACCCTTAGCATAGGGGGGAGATCCGATCTTCTTCTTCCTCCTCTAGCCGAACAGCTCGAGGAGCACTGTAATCGTTACTACCCAATCAATACGAAGCAGGCAAGAAGTAGGGGTTTACCTCCAACCGGGAGGGCCCTGAACCTGGGTAAACCGAGGTGTCTCTGTTGGCACAATCCCGAGCCGGACCCATCGTCACCAACATCGAGCCCCTCCGATAAGCCTCCCTATGGCTACTGTCTCTAAATTCCCATGACAGAAAGCCTTCTCTGAAGGTGTCCCAGTCCAGACCATCTATTGGATGAGTGATCTGGTATGTCTCCCACCACATAGCTGCGGGTCCTTCAAGTAAGTGGGTAGTGAAGCGCACCTTCTCAGCATCAGTGCACTCACATGTAACCAGATCCTTGTTGACTGAACACAGCCAGTCATCAGCCACTATTGGCTCAGTAGCAGATGAGAACTTGTTGGGTCTCAGTCTCAGAAACCTTGCCAATCTATCCACTTGGGGTGGGGGTGGTGATGGTGGTGGTGGTGGTGGAGGGTTATTGTTGTTGTTGTTGTTTGCATTGGCTTGGATGAACTGGGTCATCATCTGCATCAGTTGAGCCTTTGCTGCCACTAATTGCTAAATCACTGCGTTGGTGTTGTTGTTGTTTTCATCGTTGTCATTGTTGTTTGGTGCACGTCGGGGCGGCATCTGAGGTAATGTATAGCATAGATGAGTATTAGACAGATAGAACTAAGGAAACAAAATTCCTACCCATGCACAATACAACAAGCCATTCAACAAACAAACAAGAACACAACCAGAGATAAAAAAATTTAAACTTCACACTGAACATCTTAACAAGTTTAAAAGCAAACACTAAAGGTTCAGAACACAAATGGTAATGGTACTGTCATACCAACATGGTAAGACAATACAAACGTGCCAACGTAAACGATACAAATACTGGGATGGTGGTCCTCTAGCCTCTCTTGAGCCTCTTGAGACAAGTGGGAGATGGAGGGTCTCTACGCTCCTCCTCCTCCTTGAGGCACTTCAGCTCCTTGGCCTCCCATTCTTCATAAGATAGCTCTTCACTTGAGGGGTACACGATCCTCTCCTCGGGGTCCTCTTCTTCCTCGGACTCCTCTTACTTCTGACTTGCTTCTAACTCAGCAATCTTCATCTTTAGCTTCTCATTCTCAGACTTCAGCTCATTGTTGACCTCCTCGATCTGCCTCTTCTCATCTCCCAACTTATGCATGTTATCATACTGCAGCAGTAATGTCTTCTCCAGAAGATGAGACCAGATGTCATCTTGAAGGATCTTCCCGCCCAACTACAAGGGTCCTTCAACAATCTTGAGCTTATTCTCCAGCTGGGTCTTCTTCTCACCCATCAACACAAGTGCAGATTCGGTCTCCATGATTCTTTTGGTGGCAAGATCCATGATCCCTCTGAACTGGTCCTAGTTGACAATATGCTTCTTCAGCATGTCTTCCAGATTGACTGAGCAGCGCTCCCTCTCAGTGAGGTAGCCTCTCAGGAGGGAGTGGAACTCCTGACCTCTGCGATCCACAGCATGTCCTCCAACAGAACGCTCTCCAAACGTCCCATAGGCTGAGGGATATGGAATGAGAGCTCTGTACTTGTGGCAAATGCGGGCTATGGCACCCTGCATGGCAATCTCCACAGAATACCTCCAGTCCACGTATGCTTCAGTGTACTCCATTGTGGATTCACCTTCTTCATCAAGTCTTCCTTGGATAGTGGTTTGGATCAATCACTTCTCCATGCCGTACTCCTTGTACTACATCTTCCCACAGAAAACTGGAGGTGGTATCTGAAGCAAGGTGGTGAGGTCAAGCAGCACATCCGTGAAAAGGTAGTCTCCCTCACCAGCAACAACTCTCTCGTCATAGGTGTCCATCTACAACATTTTGAAAAGAAGAGAGAAAAGGTCAGAACTGGAATGAGAAGTACAAGTAGGAATGAAATGATTAAGACAATAAGATCATGAATATTTTGCATAATAAAATTTTGTGTCCTATGGCTTTCCAATCCTAGGGTCTCGATCCTATAAGCAACACTATGCTCTGATACCATTTTGTAACACCCCACCTTTGGATTAAGGTGGGACACCTGTGTTAAGTGCTATTCCCTGGATCATTGATAGCACCACAGAACAAAATATAGTATTCATTGCATAGTATCAAGATTACAACGTGGATCCAGATACATAAGTCTCCAAATTATTACAAACCATCATAGTCTCCTGGATTAAAACAAATAACAGAGTTCAACACATCTCAAACACAACGGAACTAGGATAGTAGTGATCCTCCATCTGCACCATGCGCCACAGGCAGTCATGTTGGTATGTAGACTCGAGATCCTAACAACTTACTCCTCATCAGAAGAACCTGCACATTTGATTATGCAGCCCCATGAATGGGGTAAGTATAATGATGTACTAGCAAATGACACTTATTTGGTGGCAGTTGTGAAAGAACTATCTACATGATATTTGGCTGATGGAGCTTCTGGCTGAATTGCATAAAGCAAATTTTATCCTATCATTTTTAAAACAAACTTTTTAAACTTTGAAAGACTTTGAGGGGGCACATGGTTAAATCTACCATGAGCACCAAAATCACCAGGTTAAATCCACCATGGTAATCCCATGAGGTTAAATCCACCACATGGTTTAAAGGAAAGGGGCACATGGTTAAATCCACCATGGGCACCCAAATCACCTGGTTAAATCCACCAAGATGACCCCATGAGGTTAAATCCACCACATGGTACTGAGATTGTTTCTAAACAAATTTTATTCATTCTGAAATGGTGATGAGACTCTTCCGTACATCCATGACTAGGAACTCAAATTGTCCATAACCGGGGACACGGCTAATCGATTAGTTTTACACCCTGCAGGGGTTGTGCACTTTCACCTTAAGACCCATTCTACCCAGAGAGAAGAATGAGACAAGACCTTTCAGAAGGAGCTTTCAACCATCCGGATCTGACCGTGCCCAAAATACCACCCTCTGTCAGTACCCATGGATGAACCCTCACAACATACTCAATCAAGACAGAGCCCATATTGTCATAAGGCTGCACTGGAAGTTCACTAAACAAGGAAGACATGGTAGTCTCTTTGATCCTGGGTGGCATACCACAAGTGTACTAACCCTCAGGAAAATACCACACACTCTGGTTAAATCCACCAGGCATGTGGCCCCAAGTAGCCACTCAACATAACCCAAACCATGCCATTTCCACCCAGGTGTTTCATTGGGGTTGTAGTTAAACTTCAAAACTAAACAACAACTTTATGAAACAAGCATTGGCATTATTTTCAACATTGGTACAACCTACCAGGAGATGGTTCAGGGGTGGCTATAAACTACTAGGTTCTAGCATTGCAACTCTTTACTTTGAGAAACCAACCTATCATGCATACTACAAGTAAAACACTAATGCATGTAGTAAAATGGGTAAAGGGACATGTGTGTCACTTGCCTTGGTAACAGCCTGCACACTCACAATAGTCACAGAAGTGGTTCTGCTCCTCTTCACAATCTAAACAAACAAAATAAACAAGCATAAAAAACTATTTCTAAATGACAAACAAAGACATGTATGCATGTATGCAAATGTCATTTTAATTTCACACACTAAGTGAGTGTGTAAAAAATGTTGCATTTAGTGAATCATGCTGTTTAGAAAACAAGTGTGGTGTTGGAAAAGTTTTCTTAAACAATTAGCAAAGCAATTAACAAAATAGTTAATTGGAAAATTGAGTTAACACCTCCCAAAATTGGTTCTGGTTTGTTACTATTCTAAAAAAATTGGGTTATGAACCCACTGGATAGACAACAGTAATATGAAGCTACTGCAAGTGGTTTCACTCCAAAATAGTTTTTAGAAATCAAATGAGGTCCAAAATAGTGATTTGAGTAAATTTGACAGTAGCAAGTTTGTACACGTTTCAAGTTTGAAAACTTTTGATTCTATAATGATCTACATGTTCCAAGGAATCCATAGACTACAAATTTGTAGTATTTGGACTTACAGAACAAAAGTTATGAATTAATTGGGGTTTGAAGGTCATTTTGCCATTTTATTTTTCAATCAAAACTTTTCACAGAACCACTGATGTTTCTCTGCAGAAATGGATTCCACACATTTCAAGGATTTCAGAGATACCAAGTTTGTAATTTTTGAACAAGTATTTGATTTTATATGGATTTTACAAGATCAGTACAGAATCTGCAATTTGAATTTGAATTTGAATTCAGATTTTGACCGGTTGACTGGGGGGGGCTGACTGGCTGCGATGTGGCGCAACGCAATAGGCTGGTACCGATTCGGGAATGAGATCTAATCTCGGCTGCTGGATTCAGATCCGAGGGACGAGGATGATCAAAGAAGAATTGCTCACCGGCGAGAGACTTTTCCAGCGAGGTGGTACTGGAGCTCGACGGCGGTGAAGTTCCGGTGACGAACGGCAGCGATGGAGTAGCTGACGAGGTTCAGTAGAGGACGGCGGTCTCGAATCCTTGGTCGGTGACGGTGTTTTCTTCCAGAGACGACGGCGAGCGGTGACTGGAGGCGATGGCGGCTTCGGTGGTCGTCGGGGATCTCGATTCACTGTGGCTTAGAGCAAGATACTGGCATGAGCAGGTGCGCGAGGGAGAGAGAAACCTACTGGGACTAGAAGGAGGACGTGGGGTCTCACCACAGTGACGAATTCACCAGATTCCATAGGCGGATGCTCGAAGCTCCGGCGAGTGAATTGGGCAGCCTGGCAGCTCGAAATCGAGAGGAGAGGGGAAGGGAAAGGGAAAGGAGAGGGGGCGCGAGGGTCTTATAGGCGAGGTCGTGAAGGCCATTTACTCGCGAAATAATGCGGGGAGTGATCTTCGGCGAGCGTTTCCAGAAACGGAGAGAGAGGGAGATGATTGCGGGAGGAGGACGACGACTCTGACGGGTGGGACCCGGTGGCAGGGAGAGAAAGAGAGGGAGAAGGGGAGCTGGGCTGGCTCGGGCTGCTTGGCTGGGTTGGGCCCCGGGTGTGGCCCAGTTGGGCTGGCCTCTTCCTTTTCTTCATTTTTTTTCTTCTGATTTCTTTTCCTAATTGATTTCTGTTTTTCTGTTTTAGTTTTTTGAAAGAGCTAAACAATTCTGATTTGAATTATTTCAAAGCTTACCTCCTGTGTATTTCAAATAGTAAACTTTAAAGATATAAACCAGAGGTTTATTAATTGGTTGAAAAGAAAATAAAAACAAGTATTTAAACATAGTTTTTGCCAAGTAATTTGGAAGCTAAAATTTAAATAATGGTTTCTAAAGTATTTGGTTTTAAAATAATAATAAAATAGGGTTCAAAACAGTAGTGCTCCTGATTATAAACAATTAAATATTTTTTGACATACTTAAGAGTAAAGTTTTGAAATCAAAGAATTGCTTATTAAAGGAATTTAAATAGTTCCCATAACAATAGAACTTATTTAAATTCTTCCTTTCTGAAAACCCTCTTATTTCAAATACTTGGATTAAAATGGTAAATGAACCATACTATTTGAAGAAATAAGGTTCAAAACTTTGGAAATAACCATGATATGCAATATGCCATGTATGCATGATGAAATTTTATATTTGAAAAATTTGGGATGTTACAGTAAAACTTGTCCTATTATTTTCGGTAGACCCTTTTTGAATACTTGCGGAGCTGTTATAGATTGTAAGAAGGAGAAAATTTTGACTAAATTTGATGGAGAATCTTATGAGTTTAATTTTTCTAAGTTTACTAAAGCTCCTTATGAAAATGAATTGCCTAATGAAGATTTTTGAGTTGAACAGCTTGCCTCTATTGCTCTTGCTCCTAATAATGCTCTGCAGCAAATTATGGAGGACCATGAAAGTGAGATCTTTAGGGAAGAAAGAGATGAGATTGACGATATTCTTCTTCATCAACCAGCGTTGATTAAACACAATTTACCTATGGAGGATTTGGGTACAACTTTGCCACCCAAGGAAGATCATGTTTTTGATTTAAAACCTTTACCTGATGATCTTAAATATGCTTATATCGATGACAAGAAAATATATCCTGTTATTATCAGTTCTAAACTTTCAGGAAAGGAAGAACAAAGGTTATTAGAAATACTGAGGAAACACCGAGGAGCTATGGGATATACTCTTGATGATTTAAAAGGGATTTCTCCTACTATATGTCAGCATGCTATTAACATGGAGCCAGATGCAAAGCCAGTTGTTCAACATCAACGCCGCTTAATTCCTAAGATGAAGGAAGTGGTAAGAAATGAGGTATTGAAACTCCTTGAGGCTGGTATTATTTATCCTATTGCTGATAGTAGATGGGTTAGTCCTGTTCATTGTGTTCCTAAGAAAGGAGGTATCACTGTTGTGCCTAATGAGAATAACGAGCTTATTCCTCAAAGGGTAGTAGTTGGTTATAGGATGTGCATTGATTTTATAAAGTTCAACAAAGTTACTAAGAAGGATCATTATCCTTTATCGTTTATAGATCAAATGCTTGA
Source organism: Dactylis glomerata (assembly GCA_007115705.1). Taxonomy (NCBI): domain Eukaryota; kingdom Viridiplantae; phylum Streptophyta; class Magnoliopsida; order Poales; family Poaceae; genus Dactylis; species Dactylis glomerata. The sequence continues at coordinate 7,851,885 of QXEO01000298.1, forward strand.
GAGGTTATCTTAGAAAACTCATTTTTGTTTTCTTGATGGTTATTCTGGTTTCTCTCAGATTGCTGTTAAAAAGCAAGATCAAGAGAAAACCACTTTTACTTGTCCTTATGGAACTTATGCTTATAGACGTATGCCTTTTGGTTTGTGCAATGCTCCTGCTACTTTTCAAAGATGCATGTCTGCTATTTTTCATGGTTTTTGTGAAGAAATTGTGGAGGTATTCATGGACGATTTCTCCGTCTATGGAACTTCTTTTGATAATTGTTTGCACATCTTGATAAAGTTTTGCAGAGATGTGGAGAAACTAATCTTGTTCTTAATTGGGAGAAATGCCACTTTATGGTGAATGAAGGAATTGTTCTTGGACATAAAATCTCTGAAAGAGGTATTGAAGTTGACAGAGCAAAGGTTAAAGCAATTGAGAAAATGCCTTGTCCCAGGGATGTTAAAGGTATTCATAGTATTCTTGCTCATGCTGGTTTCTATAGGAGGTTTATTAAAGATTTCTCTAAGATTTCGAAGCCTCTTACTAATCTTCTTCAAAAGGATGTACCATTTGTTTTTTATGATGATTGTAAGGAAGCTTTTGAAGCTCTTAAGAAGGCTTTAACTACTGCTCCTATTGTTCAACCACCTGATTGGAATTTACCCTTTGAAATTATGTGTGATGCTAGTGATTTTGCTATGGGTGCTGTTCTTGGACAGCGCGTAGATAAGAAGTTGAATGTTATTCATTATGCTACTAAGACTCTTGATGCTGCTCAGAAGAATTATGCTACTACTGAGAAAGAGTTTCTTGCTGTTGTTTTTGCATGTGATAAGTTTAGACCTTATATCGTAGATTCAAAAGTTACTATTCATACTGATCACGCTGCTATTAGATATCTTATGTCAAAGAAGGATGCTAAGCCTAGGCTTATTAGATGGGTGTTGCTTTTACAAGAGTTTGATTTGCATATTGTAGATAGGAAAGGTGCTGAAAATCCTGTTGCTGACAATTTGTCTAGGTTGCAAAACATTTCTTTTGATCCTATTCCTGTTAATGATAGTTTTCCAAATAAACAGTTGGCTTCAATAAAGGTAACTTTGCAAGAGAATCCTTGGTATGCTGATTATGCTAACTTTGTTGTTTCCAAGTATTTGCCTCCAACCTTTACAGTTTAGCAAAGAAGGAAATTCTTTTATGACTTGAGGCATTATTTTTTGGATGACCCACACTTATATAAAGAAGGAGTGGATGGTATTATGCGAAGATGTGTTCCAGAATATGAACAACATTAGATATTGAGAAAATGTCATGGTAGTGCTTATGCAGGACATCATGCTGGAGATAGAACTGCACAAAAGGTTCTACAATCAGGTTTTTATTGGCCAATGATATGTCTCCAACGTATCCATAATTTTTGATGCTCCATGCTTGTTTTCCACCATTTGCCTAATGTTTCGTTACACTTACTGGCACTTTTATGCATTTTCCGGAACTAACCTATTAACAAGTCGCTATAGTGCCAGTTCCCTATTTTCTGCTTTTTTGTGTTTCAGAAAAGTTACACAGGAAATATTCTCGGAATTGGATGAAACCAAAGCCAGTCTTCTAGATATTTCATGGAGCTTCCAGAGAACCAAAGAGGAGACGGAGTGGGGCCACGAGGGGCCCTCACACCAGGGCGGCGTGGCCCAGCCCCTGGTTGTGCCCCCTATGTGTGAGGCCTCCTCGGTCCACTTCTGACGATGCCCCTTCGCCTATAAAGACCCCCCGACGGGAAAAACCTAAGTACCCGATCAATTTTCCAGAACACATCGCGATCCGCCGCCGCCGTCGACCCAAAGATCGGGAGGGTCCAGAAGCTCTTCCCGGCACCCTGCCGGAAAGGGGAATCGCCACCGGAGGTCTTCTTCATCGCCATGCTTGCCTCCGGAGCGATGAGTGAGTAGTCTACCTTGGACTATGGGTCCATAGCAGTAGCTAGATGGTTGTCTTCTCCACCATATGCTTCATGTTTAGATCTCATGAGCTGCCCTACATGATTGAGATCACCGTTATGTAATTCTACATGTTTGGTTTGTTGGGATCCGATGAATATTGGTGTTATGCTTGAGTTGAAGTACTGAAATTTATCTTTTGTTATCTCTATGTTGTTTATGATCTTGCATGCTCTCCGTTGTTAGTAGCTATCTTGGCCGAGTAGTTTCTAGTAACTCTAAGAGGGAGTATTTATGCTCGATAGTGGGTTCATGCCTCTATTTAATCTGGGGGAGTGACAGAAACCTCTAAGGTTGTAGATGTGCTGTTGCTACTAGGGGGAAAACAACAATCATATGCTCAAGGGCATATGTTTTGTTTACATTACACACTATGCTTAATGCAATTATCTGTTGTTTGCAACTTAATACTCATGGGGTGTTCGGACGATATCCCTGTGAGTGGATTATTAGTCATAGATGCAGTTGGATGGCGGTCTATGTATTTTGTTGTAATGCCCAGAGTAAATATCATAGTGATCCTCTCATCATATGCACGTTATCTTTATTCTATCAATTGCCCAACTGTAATTCGTTTACCCAGCTTGTATTATTTTATCTATGGAGAGACACCGCTAGTGAACTGTGGACCCCGGTCCTATTTCCTTTATATTGCTATCACCTGTTTACTTTATTCGCACTGTTTACTATACTCGCATACTATTATCATTTTCCACTCGATATGCTCATACCCTTTGTTTCAAGCAAACTGGTGAGATTGACAACCTCATCGTAAGTTGGGAGCAAAGTATTTGGTTGTGTTGTGTGCAGGTTCCGCGTTGCAGCTAGCAAGCAAAGCTTGGATGAGGCGCCCTATAAATTGTCATGAGCTGTCGCAAGCTAGCAAGCATCACCTTCGGTCGTTTGTCTCCCTCCTACTGGATTGATAACCTTGGTTTCTTACTGAGGGAAAAGCTTGCTGCTATATTCATCACACCTTGCTCTTGGGGTTTTCTAACTGGCCGGTCATTTACTTCATCGACTCGGCTCCATCAAGCTTTTTCTGGCGCCGTTGCCGGGGAGGAAGAAGACTTCTGCGAGGGGAGTTTTCGCACGCACATCCTTTACTTTGTTTAAGTTTTGCTTTACTTTATTTTATTACTTGCATTCGTTTTATCAAAAACCCAAAAAATTTAGAATCCTTGGTAGTTGTTTTTACTTGTCTGCTTTTAGTTTGCTAAAATGGCTACCCCTGAAAACACCAAGTTGTGTTACTTTACTAGCATGAACAATAGTGATTTTATCTGCTCTCCTATTACGCCACCTGCTTTTGCTGCAAATTTTTATGAGATTAAGCCTGCTTTGTTGAACCTTGTTATGAAAGAGCAATTTTCTGGTGCTAGTACTGAAGATGCTGCAGCTCATCTCAACAATTTTGTTGAGCTATGTGAGATGCAAAAGTATAAGGATGTTGAAAGTGATATTATTAAGCTTAAGTTGTTTCCTTTTTCTTTGAGAGGAAAAGCTAAGGATTGGTTGCTGTCTTTGACTAAGAATAGTATTGATTCATGGGCTAAGTGTAAGGATACTTTTATTGGTAGATACTATCCTCCTGCTAAGATTATAGCTTTGCGTAGCAATATTATGAAGTTTAGTCAGTTTGATAATGAACATGTTGCTCAAGCTTGGGAAAGAATGAAATCTATGATAAAGAATTGTCCCACTCAAGGACTGACTACTTGGATGATTGTTCAAACTTTTTATGCAGGACTGAATTTTTCTTCGAGGAACCTACTTGATTTAGCTGCTGGAGGCACTTTTATGTCCCTTACCTTGGGCACCGCAACAAAGCTTCTCGACAATTTGATGGTAAATTACTCTGAATGGCACACCGAGAGAGCTCCACAAGGTAAGAAGGTAAATTCTGTTGAGGAAACCTCTTCCTTGAGTGATAAGATTGATGCTATTATGCTTATGCTTTCAAATGATAGGACTCATGTAGATTCTAATAATGTTCCTTTGGCTTCTTTGGTTGCTCAAGAAGAGCATGTTGATGTAAACTTCATTAGAAACAACAATTTTAACAACAATGCCTATAGGAACAATTTTGCTAGTAACAATTATAGGCCGTATCCTTCTACCAATGGTAATGGTTATGGTAACTCTTATGGTAATTCCTCCAACAACACTAGGGCCGCGCCCTCCGAGCTTGAGGTAATGCTCAAGGACTTCATCGGTAAGCAAAATGCTTTTAACAAGTCTGTTGAGGAAAAGTTAGGCAAAATTGATATTCTTGCTTCTAAAGTTGATAGCATTGCTCATGATGTTGAACTTCTGAAATTAAAAGTGTTGCCTAATGAGGTAAAAGAGAATAATGTTTTTGCTACTGGTAATGCTATCCAAGTTAGAATTGATGAAAATGTTAAATTGTTAGCAGAATTGCATGCTAGATGGGAAAGAGAAGATGAGATTGCTAGGAATATGAAAGTTTGTACTATTACTACCTCTAATGATGTTGCTCCTAATGCTAGCAATCCTCTTACTTTGATTGGTGTAGAGAAAACTCCCACTCCTTGTGTTAAAAAGCCTAAAACTGCCAAAACTTTTTCTCAAAAGAGTGCTGAATTTTTTCGGAGTATAGGAGATGATAGCTCTATTTCCTTTAATGATTTTTATGTTGATGGATGCAATATATCTGAAGTTATTTTGTTCTTACAAAAGCTTTCTTTGACTCCCAATGCTAGTTCTTTAAATGTTGCTTTTACTAAGCATATTACCAATGCTCTTATGAAAATTAGGGATGAAAAGTTGAAGCAAAAAGCTTCTGTTCCCAAGAAGTTAGAAGATGGTTGGGAACCCATCATTGATATGCATGTTAATGGTTTTGGTTGCCATGCTTTATGTGATCTAGGTGCTAGTATTTCTATTATGCCTAGAAAGATTTATGATATGCTTGATTTACCACCGCTTGAAAAGTGTTATTATGATGTTCCTATTGCTGATGTGGCTAAGAAGAAACCTTTGGGACGGATTAATGATGTTCTTATTGTGGTTAACAATAACCTTGTTCCTGTTGATTTTCTTATCATGGATGTTGAACGCAATGCTTCATGTCCTATTATTTTGGGAAGACCCTTTCTTCGAACTGTAGGTGCCATCATTGATATGAGGGAAGGCACCATCAAATATCAATTTCCACTCAAGAAAGGTATGGAACACTTCCCTAGAAAGAGAAAGAAATTAGTGTTTGACTCTATTCTTAGAGAAAATTATGAGCTTGATGCTTCATCACTTGATGTTACTTGATTCACAATTTTCTGCGCCTAGCTCAAAGGCGTTAAAGAAAAGCACTTTTGGGAGATAACCCAATGTTTTTACTTTCAGTTATTTTTCTTTTATTTGAGTCTTTGAAGTTATTACTACTGTAATGAACTCTCCTTATTCTTTTATTTCGTTTTTGTGCCAAGAGAAGCCTCTAATTTAAGTGAGGTAAGATTTGGGGATGTTGCTGTCCTGAAACAGTTTTTGGTTCTGCACCGTAAAAATTCGTGAAAATTCTCTGTATATCTTTTGGACCTACGATTTCTTGTGCATATGCCCCAGGTTATATCCAAACTTTCATTAGTTGAACACTTTTTTATTTGAGCAACAGAAAACACCTTAAAAAATCGGCCTTTATCAGCTGTTCTGTTTTGACAGATTTCTGCCACTATTTGTTTTTGCCGCTTTATCGCTTTCTTTTCAAGTTCTTTTGATCACGGAACTTTTGGGGAAGTTGCTACAGTGGTATATGCTATATATTTGGTGGTTTTGGGTTGAAACCTGAAGCAAAAAAGGGTTGATTATATGTTATGCTTACACTAATGTTGCTAATAGATTTGTGTTTAGTTTTGTATGAAGGAAGTTTGCAAGTGTAGGGATTGGAGAATGATGAAATGAGTTGAAGAATGGACAAATGCTCAAGCTTGGGGATGCCCATGCATCACCCCAAGAAATATCCAAGAAGTTCAAGCGTCAAAGCTTGGGAATGCCCCCGAGGCACCCCTTCTTCATCGGCAAAAATCAGGTCACCTTTCAAGACACTATATTTTTATTGCTTCATGCACTAGGCATTTTTCTTGAAGCGTCAGTTGTTTTAGTTTTCATTATTAGTTTTGTTTTGTTTACTGAAATAAATGGTTGGACCCCAACAAATTTCTTTTGGAGAAGTTGCCTTGCTTTTCATTTGCCAAGAACGCTCTAGTTTTCATTCTTATAAAAAACTGAGTGTTCTTCTTTTTCTGCTACTACTTTTGGTTTTCGTTTTCGCCTTGATTTGCGTTCAGATCTTCTTATATTTATTTATCAAGGTGTATTTTTTTCCTCTGGACCATGTTTGTTTTCCTCAAAAGAGTTGGATTAAAAAAGTTCAAATGGTGTTGGAAAAGAGAAAAAGCTTTATGCAAAAAAGTGGTACAAGAAGGAGCTTGTGTAGACTGCGGCTTAGGCTTTTTCATGTCATGCTTGATGTCTTTTTGATAGTATGCTTAGTGGTTTTGCTGTATCATGACTTGTCTCAAATAACTGAGATTGCTTAATGAGCCTTTGAAAAAATCATGCGTTGTTTTTTATTGTTTGGAAGCATTATTTTGGTTTTCTCCTTGATGTTTTATTTGGGTTGACTTGGCGCATGCTCACACTTGTTAGACTCTTACAAAGTCGCCAATAGCCTCTATGATCATTTAGTTTTTGACTTTTGATGCCATCTTATGCTTCTTTTAATGTCGCTTTGTCGCTTTGCATGATTATGGCCGTTATTGCTCTCTTAGTTGGTCGCTCCCAGTCTTTTGCTAGCCCTCGCCTTGTACTGAGTATGAGCTCTACTCGTGCATCCAACTCCTAAAAAACAATTTTTCCAAAGTGTCCACCATACATACCTACTAGCAATTTGCTATTCCAAGTAAATTTGACTTGCTTTTATTTTCTCTTCAAATTAAACTCTTACCTGTGTTATGCAAAAATTGGTAAGTAAAGCTCTCACGAACCGGATGGCACACTTTACTTTTTCTTGTTCTTAAAAATTTGACATTGTGGTCTCTTATGTTGAGTTGTTATGCTTGCAAGTTGTAAGTTGGAGACTAGCCCAGCCATGCCGTCATGGGCAAGCTTTCAACATTGCACTTCTTATTTGAGTTGATATCGTGATCTTTTGTTTATGGATGCCCACGGTGTGAAATGAATTGGGAATCTTTCGGGGATCATGGAGTTTGTATATGTGTTAGAGAAACGCCTGGGCCGCCAATCTAAGCCATGCATAATTCATGGTGGAAATTTGTAGCATGCCCACAGTGGACATTCGATGACGCATCTCAAAATAAAAAGCTAAACAAATAGTAAATAAAAGAGATATCGAGATGTTTATTGTCTGCTTGTCCTGTCATTTTGATGTGGGCTTGTTCCATGTCATCGGGCATGGAGGTACCCCATTAGCGGTTCTCGATGATACGTATGTACTTACAATGACAACAGCCTAGCTTGGGACTCTAAGTAAAGTAGCATGAGGTTTGGATACTCGTACTCACGGGTGATACGTCTCCAACGTATCTATAATTTTTGATGCTCCATGCTTGTTTTTACACCATTTGCCTACTGTTTCGTTACACTTAGTGGCACTTTTATGCATTTTCCGGAACTAACCTATTAACAAGTCGCCACAGTGCCAGTTCCCTGTTTTCTGCTGTTTTTGTGTTTCAGAAGTGATACACAGGAAATATTCTCGGAATTGGACAAAACAAGTTCCTGAAGTCTTATTTTACCCGGAAGCTTCCAGAGATCCGAAGAGGAGTAGGAGGGGGGCCACCAGGGGCCCACACGCCTGGCTGGCGCGGCCAGCCCCTGGCCCGCGCCGCCGTGGCGTGAGGCCACCTGGCCCCTCCTCTGACATCGCCCCTTCGCCTATAAAGACCCCACGACGGAAAAAAACCTAAGCACCCGATCACTTTTCCAGAAACACATCGCGATCTGCCGCCGTCGTCGACCCGAGATCGGGAGGGTCCAGAAGCTCTTCCCGGCACCCTGCCGGAGAGGGGAATCGCCACCGGAGGTCTTCTTCATCGCCATGCTTGCCTCTGGAGCGATGAGTGAGTAGTCTACCTTGGACTATGGGTCCATAGCAGTAGCTAGATGGTTGTCTTCTCCACCATGTGCTTCATGTTTAGATCTCATGAGCTGCCCTACATGATTGAGATCACCGTTATGTAATTCTACATGTTTGGTTTGTTGGGATCCGATGAATATTGGTGTTTATGATTGAGTTGCTGTACTGAATTATATCTTATGTTATCTCTATGTTGTTTATGATCTTGCATGCTCTCCATTGTTAGTAGCTATCTTGGCCGAGTAGTTTCTAGTGACTCCAAGAGGGGGTATTTATGCTCGATAGTGGGTTCATGCCTCTATTTAACCTGGGGGAGTGACAGAAACCTCTAAGGTTGTAGATGTGCTGTTGCTACTAGGGAGAAAACAACATTCATATGCTCAAGGGCATATGCTTTGTTTACATTACACACTTTGCTTAATGCAATTATCTGTTGTTCGCAACTTAATACTTGTGGAGTTCTCAGATTGATTCGCCACAAGTGGATTATTAGTCATAGATGCAGTTGGATGGCGGTCTATGTATTTTGTTGTAATGCCCAGAGTAAATCTCATAGTGATCTTCTTGACATATCACGTTTATCTTTATTCTATCAATTGCCCAACTGTAATTTGTTTACCCGACATGTGTTATTTATCTTATGGAGAGACACCACTAGTGAACTGTGGACCCCGGTCCTATTTCCATCATATTGCTATCACCTATTTACTTTACTCGCACTGTTTACTTTACTCGCACTGTCTACTTTACTCGCATACTTTTACTGTTTTCCACTCGATACACTCATAACCTTTGTTTCAAGCAAACCGGTGAGATTGACAACCTCATCGTAAGTTGGGAACAAAGTACTTGGTTGTGTGTGTGCAGGTTCCGCGTTGCAGCTAGCAAGCAAAGCTTGGACGAGGCGCCATATATAAATTGTCCGAAGCTGTCGCAAACTAGCAAGCATCACCTTCAGTCGTTTGTCTCTCCTCTCCAAGAACGATAAACCTTGGTTTCTTAACTGAGGGAAAATCTTGCTGCTGTATTCATCACACCTTCCTCTTGGGGTTCCCAACGGGCTGGACATTCAACTAGGCACCAACTCTTTTCTGGCGCCATCATCCTAGCAATCATGCTCTTTTCTGGCGCCGTTGCCGGGGAGGAAGTAGAAGACTTCTGCGAGGGGAGTTTTTCGCACGCACATCCTTTACTTTGTTATTGTTTTGCTTTACTTTATTTATTTTACCTGCATCATTTTATATCAAAAACCCAAAAAAATTAGAATCCTTAGTAGTTGTTTATTATGTCTAGTTCAGTTGCTATTACTATGTCGCCCGAGGATATGATTTTCACTTTTAAACAGAAGGATGAGGAAAGTTTTAAAGAAGCTTGGTCTAGAATTTATGATTGGCATGGAAAAACTGAACCTAAAATGACTTTGAGTTTGCTTCTTAGTAGCTTTTACTTTGGACTTGCTCTTCGTTATAGATATGCTTTGGATGCTACTGCAGAAGGAGATTTCCTTCATTGTGATGGAGATCAAGCCTTCAATATTATAAAAAAGTTGATTACAATTTATAGCATGCCAACCTATTTTGATTCCTCTCTTGTGTGCATTTTTAATAGACTTGATGCTCTTGAGACTCGCACTTCTAGTTTGAATTCTTGCTATAATAATTTGAGCTAGCATTTTGATTATGTGCCAACAAATTCTGAACCTTCGAGTTGGTATCCTACGGTAAAAATCACCATTAGTGGTGAAACTTTTCATGCTCATTGTGATATTATGTCTAAATTTTGTCTTATGCCAAAGGATGTTTATGAATCTTTGAGCCTTTGGAAGCTTTCTGAGGGGGGAGAAGGAATTTATCTTACTAACAATGCCACTATATTTCCCATTGGAATAGCTGAAGGAGTTTTTACAAAAGTCCTAGGAAGAATGATATCTACTGATTATCTTGTTATTGAATGTGTAGGGAAAGGACAAATCACACTTGGAAGATCCCTCCTGAAGCTCCTGGGCGCCGTCATTGATGTGGGAAAAGGCAATATAAGATTTATCTCTCCACCTTGCAATAGCCATGTCTTTCCTAGATTCAAGAGCAAAGGTAAGAAAGGAAGACGTAAGGCACGCGCTGATCCTAGTACTTCATCTCTTGATATTACTTGATTCGCAATTTTCTGCGCCTAGCTCAAATGCGTTAAAGAAAAGCACTCTTGGGAGATAACCCAATGTTTTACTTTCAGTACTTTTTCTTTTATTTGAGTCTTGGAAGTCATTACTACTGTAATGACCGCTCCTTATCTTGTTTATTTCGTTTTTGTGCCAAGAGAAGCCTCTAATTCGAGTGAGGTAAAGATTTGGGGACGTTGCTGTCCTGAAACTGTTTTCGGTGCTGCACCGTAAAAATTCGTATAAATTCTCTGTATATCTTTTGGACCTACGATTTCTTGTGCATATTCCCCAGGTTATATCCAAACTTTCGTTAGTTGAACACTTTTTGATTTGAGGAACAGAAAACCCCTCAAAAATTCTACCTTTGTCAGCTGTTCAGTTTTGACAGATTTCTGCCAAAATTTGTGTTTGCCACTGTATCGCTTTCTTTTGAGTTCTTTTGATCACGGAACTTTTGGGGCTGTTGCTACAGTAGTATTTGCTATATATGTGGTGGTTTTGAGTTGAAACCTGAAGCAAAAAGAGGTTGATTATATGTTATGCTTGCACTAATGTTGCTAATAGATTTGTGTTTAGTTTTGTATGAAGGAAGTTTTCAAGTGTAGGGATTGGAGAATGATGAGATGAGTTGAAGAATGGACAAAAGCTCAAGCTTGGGGATGCCCATGCATCACCCCAATAAATATCCAAGAAGTACAAGCGTCAAAGCTTGGGGATGCCCCCGAGGCACCCCTTCTTCATCGGCAAAAATCAGGTCACCTTTCAAGACACTATATTTTTATTGCTTCATGCACTATGTGTTTTTCTGGGAGCGTCAGTTGTTTTAGTTTTCTTTGTTAGTTTAGTTTGTTTACTTCAATAAATTATTGGACCCCAACAAATTTCTTTTGGAGAAGTTGCCTTGCTTTTCATTTGTTAAGAACGCTCTAGTTTTCACTCTTATCAAAAATTGAGTGTTCTTCTTTTTCCGCTACTGCTTTTGGTTTTCGTTTTCGCCTTGATTTGCGTTCAGACCTTGTTATATCTTTTCATCAAGGTGTATTTTTGCCTCTGATCTTTATTGGTTTTCATCAAAAGAGGTGTCTTTAAAAATTTCAAATGGTGTTGGAAAAGAGAAAAAGCTTTATGCAAAATAGTGGTACAAGAAGGAGCTTGTGTAGACTGTGGCTTAGGCTTTTTCATGTCATGCTTGATGTCTTTTTGATAGTATGCTTAGTGGTTTTGCTGTAGCATGACTTGTCTCAAATAACTGAGATTGCTTAATGAGCCTTTGAAAAAAATCATGCGTTGTTTTTATTGTATGGAAGCATTATTTTGGTTTTCTCCTTGATGCTTTATTTGGGTTGACTTGGCGCATGCTCACACATGTTAGACTCTTACAAAGTCGCCAATAGCCTCTATGATCATTTAGTTTTTGACTTTTGATGCCATCTTATGCTTCTTTTAATGTCGCTTTGCATGATTATGGCCATTATTGCTCTCTTAGTTGGTCGCTCCCAGTCTTTTGCTAGCCCTCACCTTGTAGTGAGTATGAGCTCTACTCGTGCATCCAACTCCTAAAAGCCAAAGTTTTCAAAAGTGTCCACCATACATACCTACTAGCAATTTGCTATTCCAAGTAAATTTGACTTGCTTTTATTTTCTCTTCAAATTAAACTCTTACCAGTGTTATGCGAAATTCGGTCAGTAAAGCTCTCACGAACCGGAAGGCACACTTTACTTTTCATGTTCTTAAAAATTTGACATTGTGGTCTCTTATGTTGAGTTGTTATGCTTGCAAGTTGTAAGTTGGAGACTAACCCAGTCATACAGTCATGGGCAAGCTTTCAACATTGCACTTCTTATTAGAGTTGATATCGTGATCTTTTGTTTATGGATGCCCGTGGTGTGAAATGAATTGGGAATCTTGTCGGGATCATGGAGTTTTTATATGTGTTAGGGAAACGCCGGGCCGCTAATCTAAGCCATGCATAATTCATGGTGGAAATTTGCAGCATACCCATGGTGAACATTCGACGACGCATCTCACAATAAAAAGCTAAACAAATGGCAAATAAAAGAGATGTCGAGGTGTTCATTGTCTGCTTGTCCTGTCATTTTGGTGTGGGCTTGTTCCATGTCATCGGGCACGGAGGTACCCCATTGGCGGTTCTCAATGATATGCATATATTTACAATGACAAGAGCCTTGCTTGGGACTCTAAGTAAAGTAGCATGAGGTTTGGGTACTCGTATTCACGGGGCATGAGGTTTTCAACTTATGATTTGTCAAGCATATGCATCATAATTGTTCTCGCATTAACTTTAACCATTCAAGATGCTTATGATGGGGGCAATGAGAGCTCAAAGCCGGTAAGTACCATAATTTTTGAAGGTTATAAAACTTGCAATCACTGCTTCCCTCTGTGAAGGGCCTTTCTTTTACTTTTATGTTGAGTCACCACCTTCTTTCTTTATGCACCATTAAGAGAGCATAGTTGTCATTCTTAGTGTAATATTCATTGTCCCAAAGTTTTCATTGATTGATTCAAATTGTTGGTTTCACTTGTTCTCAAATTATTTGTATCTAGTCGCCCTCTTAAACTTGAAGTTGTCCTATGCATTTATGTTTTGCTCTCTTTGAAGGACAAGCTGAAAACCTTTTGTATGTTTTTCCTTATGATTTGAACACACGTTTGACTTTCATTGTTTCATTTTCATGATCTTTTGTTTGTGTTCATTTGCATGTTTACAACATGGTTGCTAAGTTTCTTATTGTCATGATTATATCTTCATGCCCATGTTTTAAGTTCTTATGATCCCAGCTCACAAATGCTTACATACATGATCAAGATTGTGTAGGTGCATGTCACCTCAAAAAGTATTCTTTGTTATCACTTACCTACTCGAGGACGAGCAGGAGTTAAGCTTGGGGATGCTTGATACGTCTCCAGCGTATCTATAATTTTTGATGCTCCATGCTTGTTTTACACCATTTGCCTACTATTTTGTTACACTTAGTGGCACTTTTATGCATTTTCCGGAACTAACCTATTAACAAGTCGCCACAGTGCCAGTTCCCTGTTTTCTGCTGTTATTGTGTTTCAGAAGTGATACACAGGAAATATTCTCGGAATTGGACGAAACAAGTTCCTGAAGTCTTATTTTACCCGGAAGCTTCCAGAGATCCGAAGAGGAGTAGGAGGGGGGCCACCAGGGGCCCACACGCCTGGCTGGCGCGGCCAGCCCCTGGCCCGCGCCGCCGTGACGTGAGGCCACCTGCCCCTCCTCTGACATCGCCCCTTCGCCTATAAAGACCCCCCGACAGAAAAAACCTAAGCACCCGATCACTTTTCCAGAAACACATCGCGATCCGCCGCCGTCGTCGACCCGAGATTGGGAGGGTCCAGAAGCTCTTCCCGGCACCCTGCCAGAGAGGGGAATCGCCACCGGAGGTCTTCTTCATCGCCATGCTTGCCTCCGGAGCGATGAGTGAGTAGTCTACCTTGGACTATGGGTCCATAGCAGTAGCTAGATGGTTGTCTTCTCCACCATGTGCTTCATGTTTAGATCTCATGAGCTGCCCTACATGATTGAGATCACCGTTATGTAATTCTACATGTTTGGTTTGTTGGGATCCGATGAATATTGGTGTTTATGATTGAGTTGCTGTACTGAATTATATCTTATGTTTTCTCTATGTTGTTTATGATCTTGCATGCTCTCCGTTGTTAGTAGCTATCTTGGCCGAGTAGTTGCTAGTGACTCCAAGAGGGGGTATTTATGCTCGATAGTGGGTTCATGCCTCTATTTAACCTGGGGGAGTGACAGAAACCTCTAAGGTTGTAGATGTGCTGTTGCTACTTGGGAGAAAACAACATTCATATGCTCAAGGGCATATGCTTTGTTTACATTACACACTTTGCTTAATGCAATTATCTGTTGTTCGCAACTTAATACTTGTGGAGTTCTCGGATTGATTCGCCACAAGTGGATTATTAGTCATAGATGCAGTTGGATGGCGGTCTATGTATTTTGTTGTAATGCCCAGAGTAAATCTCATAGTGATCTTCTTGACATATCACGTTTATCTTTATTCTATCAATTGCCCAACTGTAATTTGTTTACCCAACATGTGTTATTTATCTTATGGAGAGACACCACTAGTGAACTGTGGACCCCGGTCCTATTTCCATCATATTGCTATCACCTATTTACTTTACTTGCACTGTTTACTTTACTCGCACTGTTTACTTTACTCGCATACTTTTACTGTTTTCCACTCGATACACTCATAACCTTTGTGTCAAGCACACCGGTGAGATTGAAAACCTCATCGTAAGTTGGGAACAAAGTACTTGGTTGTGTGTGTGCAGGTTCCGCGTTGCAGCTAGCAAGCAAAGCTTGGACGAGGCGCCATATATAAATTGTCCGAAGCTGTCGCAAACTAGCAAGCATCACCTTCAGTCGTTTGTCTCTCCTCTCCATGAACGATAAACCTTGGTTTCTTAACTGAGGGAAAATCTTGCTGCTGTATTCATCACACCTTCCTCTTGGGGTTCCCAACGGGCTGGACATTCAACTAGGCACCAACTCTTTTCTGGCGCCATCATCCCAGCAATCAACGGGACACGAGGTTTTCAACTTATGATTTGTCAAGCATATGCATCATAATTGTTCTCGCATTAACTTTAATCATTCAAGATGCTTATGATGGGGGCAATGAGAGCTCAAAGCCGGTAAGTACCATAATTTTTGAAGGTTATAAACCTTGCAATCACTGCTTCCCTCCGCGAAGGGCCTTTCTTTTACTTTTATGTTGAGTCACCACCTTCTATCTTTATGCACCATTAAGAGAGCATAGTTGTCATTCTTACTATAATATGCATTGTCCCAAAGTTTTCATTGATTGATTCATATTGTTGGTTTCACTTGTTCTCAAATTATTTGTATCTAGTCGCCCTCTTAAACTTGAAGGTGTCCTATGCATTTATGTTTTGCTCTCCATGAAGGACAAGCTGAAAACCATTTGTATGTTTTTCCTTATGATTTGAACACACATTTGACTTTCATTGTTTCATTTTTATGATCTTTTGTTTGTGTTCATTTTCATGTTTATAACATGGTTGCTAAGTTTGTTCTATCAAGATTATGTCTTTCATGCCCATGTTTTAAGTTCTTATGATCCCAGCTCACAATGCTTACATATGTGATCAAGATTGTCTAGGTGCATGTCACCTAAAAAATAATTTCTTTTGTTATCACTTACCTACTCGAGGACGAGCAGGAGTTAAACTTGGGGATGCTGATACGTCTCCAATGTATCCATAATTTTTGATGCTCCATGCTTGTTTTTACACCATTTGCCTAATGTTTCGTTACACTTAGTGGCACTTTTATGCATTTTCCGGAACTAACCTATTAACAAGTCGCCACAGTGCCAGTTCCCTGTTTTCTGCTGTTTTTGTGTTTTAGAAAAGTTACACAGGAAATATTCTCGGAATTGGACGAAACCAAAGCCAGTCGTCCAGATATTTCACGGAGCTTCCAGAGAACCGAAGAGGTGACGGAGTGGGGCCACGAGGGGCCCTCACACCAGGGCGGCTCGGCCCAGCCCCTGGTCGTGCCCCCTATGTGTGAGGCCGCCTCTGTCCACTTCTGACGATGCCCCTTCGCCTATAAAGACCCCCCCGACGGGAAAAACCTAAGTACCCGATCAATTTTCCAGAACACATCGCGATCCGCCGCCGCCGTCGACCCGAAGATTGGGAGGGTTCAGAAGCTCTTCCCGGCACCCTGCCGGAGAGGGGAATCGCCACCAGAGGTCTTCTTCATTGCCATGCTTGCCACCGGAGCGATGAGTGAGTAGTCTACCTTGGACTATGGGTCCATAGCAGTAGCTAGATGGTTGTCTTCTCCACCATGTGCTTCATGTTTAGATCTCATGAGCTGCCCTACATGATTGAGATCACCGTTATGTAATTCTACATGTTTGGTTTGTTGGGATCCGATGAATATTAGTGTTATTCTTGAGTTGAAGTACTGAAATTTATCTTTTGTTATCTCTATGTTGTTTATGATCTTGCATGCTCTTTGTTGTTAGTAGCTATCTTGGCCGAGTAGTTGCTAGTAACTCCAAGAGGGGGTATTTATGCTCGATAGTGGGTTCATGCCTCTATTTAATCTGGGGGAGTGACAGAAACCTCTAAGGTTGTAGATGTGCTATTGCTACTAGGGGGAAAACAACATTCATATGCTCAAGGGCATATGCTTTGTTTACATTACACACTTTGTTTAATGCAATTATCTGTTGTTCGCAACTTAATACTCATGGGGTGTTCGGACGATATCCCCGTGAGTGGATTATTAGTCATAGATGCAGTTGGATGGCGGTCTATGTATTTTGTTGTAATGCCCATAGTAAATCTCATAGTGATCCTCTCATCATATGCACGTTATCTTTATTCTATCAATTGCCCAACTATAATTCGTTTACCCAGCTTGTATTATTTTATCTATGGAGAGACACCGTTAGTGAACTATGGACCCCAGTCCTATTTCGTTTATATTGCTATCACATGTTTACTTTTTTCGCACTGTTTACTTTACTCGCATACTATTATCATTTTCCACTCGATACGCTCATACCCTTTGTTTCAAGCAAACCGGTGAGATTGACAACCTCATCGTAAGTTGGGAGCAAAGTATTTGGTTGTGTTGTGTGCAGGTTCCGCGTTGCAGCTAGCAAGCAAAGCTTGGACGAGGCGCCCTATAAATTGTCCTGAGCTGTCGCAAGCTAGCAAGCATCACCTTTGGTCATTTGTCTCCCTCCTACTGGATTGATAACCTTGGTTTCTTACTGAGGGAAAAGCTTGCTGCTATATTCATCACCTTGCTCTTGGGGTTTTCCAACTGGCCGGTCATTTACTTCATCGACTCGGCTCCATCAGCCAACCCTTTTTTAAGATGCTAGAAAGTTTGTTCTATCTTGTGATGAATGCCAAAGAGTTGGTAATATTTCTAGACGCAATGAAATTCCTATGAGTTATTCTCTTGTTATTGAACCATTTGATTGTTGGGGATTTGACTTTATGGGTCCTTTTCCTCCTTTAGAAGGTTATACTCATATACTTGTTGATGTTGATTATGTTACTAAGTGGGTAGAAGCTATACCTACAAAGAGTGCCGATGGTGAGACCTCATTAAAAATGCTTAAGGATGTTATTTTTCCTAGGTTTGGTGTGCCTTGATATCTTATGACTGATGGAGGTTCTCATTTTATTCATGGCGGTTTTAGGAAAACTCTTGCTAGATATGACATTAATCATAGAATTGCTTCTGCTTATCATCCCCAAACTAGTGGGCAAGTAGAGCTATCGAATAGAGAGATCAAGTCTATCTTGCAGAAGACTGTTAATAGATCTAGGAAAAATTGGGCTAGCAAGTTGAACGATGCTTTATGGGCTTATAGAACTGCTTATAAGAACCCCATGGGCATGTCTCCTTACAAAATGGTTTACGGAAAAGCGTGTCACTTGCCTTTAGAATTAGAACACAAAGCTTTTTGGGCAGTGAGAGAGCTTAATAGGGATTTTAAACTCGCCGGTAAGAAAAGGTTGCTTGATTTGAGTTCTTTAGATGAGTGGAGAAACGAAGCTTATCAGAATGCCAGACTCTTCAAAGAGAAAGTCAAGCAATGGCATGATAGGAGAATTCTTAAGAGAGAGTTTCACGTTGGTGAGAAAGTTCTATTGTATAGGTCTCGTCTCAGATTTTTTGCAGGAAAATTACTCTCGAAATGGGAAGGACCCTTTGTTATTGAAGAGGTGTATCGTTCAGGTGCGGTAAAGATTGCTTCGCTTAAAGATAACACTACGCAAGTGGTGAATGGGCAAAGACTCAAACATTATATTTCTGGAGATTCTTATAATGAAGATGTCAATGTTATTCAAATGATTACTCCGGAACAATTCATCAAAGAGCATATGCAGGAAACTGCAGAGTCCATTTTTGAATAGGTAACAGTTCTAGTCAGAAAAGGTTCACGATAAGTTCTTCTATTTATATTTTTGTTGTTTTTATTAAATATTAAAAATCACGAGACGAAAACGGGTAGGAAACGGAGTCCGGTGGCTCCTCACCACCTGGTGGCCCAGGCCCCCTCCTGGCCGCGCCACCCTGTGGTGAGACCACCCCAGAACTCGTTTCCATCCCGGTTTTCTCCTGTGACTTCGCTTCGATGTTTAATTTTCGCCTATATAACCCCCTAGATTGCCCGAGGTCTGTATATCCTATTCTCGTTGTGTTTTGTTTCGATCTGTTTCTGTCGGGAATCTTTCTCAGTTTTAGAGGCATCATGGCCTCCGCAAGCAATGACAAGGAGAAGATGCCTCCAGAAGATGATCATCAAGACCCCCAGCTGAAGGAAGAAGTTGAAAGTGAAGCCGAAGAAGAAGAGATTGAAGAAGACCAAAGTTCACGCCCAAGCACCATGATTGCAAGCATTGGGGTGGTGACAAGTCAGGATGATACATCTCTAACGTATCTATAATTTTTGATGCTCCATGCTTGTTTTTACACCATTTGCTTAGTGTTTCGTTACACTTCGTGGCATTTTTATGCATTTTCCGGAACTAACCTATTAACGAGATGCCATAGTGCCAGTTCCCTATTTTTTGCTGTTTTTGTGTTTCAGAAAAGTTACACAGGAAATATTCTCGGAATTGGACGAAACAAAAGCCAAACATCCAAAAATTCACTAAAGCTTCCAGAGAACCGAAGAGGAGATGGAGTGGGGCCACGAGGGGCCCACACAACAGGGCAGCGCGGCCCAGGGCTAGGCCGCGCCCCCTATGTGTGTGGCCGCCTCGGTCCACTTCTGACGATGCCCCTTCGCCTATAAAGACCCCCCGACGGGAAAAACCTAAATACCCAATCACTTTTCCAGAATACATCGCGATCCGCCGCCGCCATCGACCCGAGATCGGGAGGGTCCAGAAGCTCTTCCCGGCACCCTGCCAGAGAGGGGAATCGCCACCGGAGGTCTTCTTCATCGCCATGCTTGCCTCCGGCACGATGAGTGAGTAGTCTACCTTGGACTATGGGTCCATAGCAGTAGCTAGTTGGTTGTCTTGTCCACCATGTGCTTCATGTTTAGATCTCGTGAGCTGCTTTACATGATCGAGACTACCTTTATGTAATTCTACATGTTGTGTTTGTTGGGATCCGATGAATATTGGTGTTATGATTGTCGTCGTGGTGAAACAACATATGCCATAGGATGGCTTAAATGGGGGCCGAACTAGATGCTGGAGGATTCGGGAGAGGGGAACGCACTAAAAAGCACGACAGAAAGAGACACTGATCTACCCAGGTTCGGGGCTCTCGTAAGGAGATAACACCCCTACTCCTGCTCTACTGATTGTATATATGGATCGATGTAGTACACAACAATGGTGCTTCCAAGCTCTCTGCTAGAGAAGGAAGATGAACTATGAAGTGAGAGAGTAAGGAGAGATCAACCAACGTCCAACGGCCAACCTTCCAAGGACCGACCCTTTACCAGGGCTCCCTATGCCACCTTATATAGTGGTGGCCAGGGTTACAACGGTCATACAAGACCACAAGACAAGGGCTACACTCCAAACAGGAGCTGGTGGCGATGGCAGAGACCCTTGACTTCGCCCCTGATTGCTCTCGATGGGACGCCATATCCCTGTACCTTGTACCTCTTGAACTGTGGCCTTACCTCCGTGCGGTAAGCTCGTACTTGTGCACAGTGAGGGTAGGTAACCTCCACTGTGCACCCTGCCATCTTACTCTTCTACCATGCTTGGATGTTTTCTTCCTTGATTGTAGGGAAATGACACCTTGGTTGACTTAAGTATCCCGGATATGACCGTTGGCCATACCCAGGACATATATGCCGGACCAACGACCTACGAGGGTCGGGTAATCCGGCCTCCCCTGCTCCTGCACAACACACAAGATGGTTAGGCCGGCATATCTGAGTATATGCCGGCACACATATATCAGTATTCCGGCTATGCCGGCATATCCCAATATCAGCCGATGCTCTTATATTCCGGCCAGGCCCTTTCCGTGATAACCCGGCATAAGTCAATCATAGACCTTGAGTCTTTCTAGTCTCTTGACCCTACCGGGGGTCATCCCCCCGACACTAGTCCCCGAAGCTGCCGAGGTTCCCCAGTCATAACTGTGGAGCCTTGACAGGTTCAACATTCCTTATGTCCCGGCGATCAGATTATATGCCGGCACATCTGCACATATTACGGCCTCTGTTCCTGTTCCAAAACTTATTCCGGCCGGTCCCGAAGGTATTCCGGACGGAACATATACTTCGGCAATTAATCCGGCATACAGACGAGCCTTCCTCGAGAAGCCACGTCCGACAGCTTTGCATCGAAACTTGTAACTGCCCTGCCTCCTCGAACAGTCACCCATGATGTGACGGTTCACAGAGCAGCAGTTACTTCTCACCATCATGGCGTCATGGCACGGTTACAGGAACCGCCGCCCCACTCCGTGCCGCCACGTGGCGCCTCGCCGCAGCAACTGTCGGGGGAGTGGAACACTCCCACGATCCCACGACCCCCACGACCCTTGCCTGCAGACCTATAAGCAGGGCGGCGGGGGTAAACTCATCTTTTTACCCCCCACCACCATCGTCTTCCTCGCCTTCCTCCTTTGCCTCCTGCGCTTCACCGCCGGCCCGAAGAGCAGCATCGCCGCCACAGCCGACCTGCTCCCCGCCGACGCCGACGCCCGACGACGCACGGCATCACCTTTGACGACGCCGCCGCCGCCGCTTCTTCTCCCCGCAGCCTTGCAGGGAGATTGGATCTTCCTGCACGCTCGCCGCCGCTCCATCGTCGCCGGCCAAGCTCCGGTGAGACCTTCCTCTGTTCTTCCTCCTTCACGCTTCTTCATTGCTTCTCATTGGTATCCACGCTTGCATAGATCCGCTTCAGTTCCTCTGCTTGTTACTCTTCAGATTCGATTAGCATTGCTAGGCAAAGCTCGCAGGTGTTCATCCTTAGGATTTTTTATCCTTATTTGTTTCCTAATTTAACTGCCTCGGTAGATCCTTTTATCTCTGCTAACATTGGTGAGGGCGGTATGCCGGAGAGACTAACCTCCCTCTTTTCTCCGGCCTTGATAGGAATAACATCACGGGACTCCGGCTCTCACGCCTTATCCCGGCCACCAAGATGGCATCTTCAAGCATGACGACTACCTCGGCCTCTGAGGAAGATACCTCGGCCAGAGCTCAAGGACGCTCCGGCTGGGAGGGGTCGGAGGTTACTCCGGCCGAGATATCCTGGGTCACCTCCACCAGGAGAGTCCCGGAGGGCGTAGCATGCCGGCTACCAGTAGGAGAAGTTGTACCGGCACCTGAACCCGGCGAACACGTCGTCTTCATCGCCCACTTCGAGCGGGGCTTCGGTCTGCCGGTGTCGGACTTCTTCCGGGACCTCCTCAACACCTACGAGCTTCAACCTCATCATATCCCGGCCAACGCCGTGATGAGCCTCTCCGCCTTCGCTGCTTTTTGCGAGGGCTATGCCGGCATAGAGGCCATTACTCAAGGCTGGGCGAAGTACTTCCAACTGCGGAAGCAAGTCGTCCAAGAGCCGCCCCGGAGCAAGGACGACCCGCCGGAGACGGCCCAGGAAAAGAAGGACCGCCCCATGACCCTCTGCGGCGCGGCCACCATCATGTCCCGGAAGGGCTCGGACTTCCCCAAGGTGGAGCTCCTGGAGTCTTGCAAGAAGTGGCAGAAGAGCTTCTTCTACGTCAAGAACACCACCGACGAGGATCTCATCAACCTGCCGCCATTTGTGGACGAGCCACCCTTGGCCATGACTAACTGGACCTACAACCCGAAGAATTCGGTGATGCCGGTGAATGCGCTTCACCGGGTTAAGGGCGAGCTCCTGGATGCCGGTCTTACTCCTCAAGACCTGGTGGCCTGCTATATAAGCCGGCGCGTCTCCCCTCTGCAGCGCCGGCCGCACAAGATCTGCCAGATGAGCGGGCCAATGGACCCCACCCGGCACTCCACGCACGAGCTGACTCCGGCCGACATTCTGCGCCGGATTAAGGATGTCTGCAAGTGCTCCCAGGCCACTTTTGCCTGGGGGCTAGAACCATACAGCCGGGATAGGCCGGCCCCAACGGTAAACCATCTTATCCGATACTTAAAGTCCATGTCCGGCACATAGATACTTAAGCCGACATATGCCTGTTTGCCGACACATATCATATTGATCCGACATACCTCTTCCACCGGCATATTTCCTTGTCTAAATATTTGACTTTGCTGTTTATACAGAAGTTCAGCTTCCAAACCATGGAGAACTCCCGGATCAAGATCGCGGCGGACCGCACCGTTGCGGATGCTGAAGATCCGGATCATTGGGATAAGCTTCCCAGGAACACCCGGGCTGCAGCTGCCATGGGTAAGGGCTCTTCCTCCCGGCATTACACTCAAGACCGGAGTGAGATAGATTCTGACGAGGAGGTCCTGCTGTACTATGACCCGACGCCACTTGCGTACGCCTTTCCCGAAACACCTATTGCTCACGAGTTTCCAATGCCGTCCTCAGCTATCCCGGACGATATTGTCATCGACGCAGCCCCTCTGAACCAGGGACCTCCTTCCACCGGCGGACGTGCCGGCCGGAAGCGAGGTGTGAAGCCCCCGTCCGACATACCTCCGAGGGCGAAGAGGCAGAAGGTCTGCGTGCCCAAACAGAAGAAACAGAGGCCTGTTGCCTCGGGGTAAATTTCCTTTGCTTTGCTTTTCCTCCGACATATCTCTTGTTTGTATTACTGACTTGGTGTTTTCTCTCTTTCAGTGCTCCTCTTGAGCCGGAACAAGCTTCTGGCTTGAGCGGCGACCCGAAGGTTACCGCTGCCCCTGCTACCTCCGACATTCCCTCTGCCAGTCAGACGACCTCACCGGCGCCGGCATCTTCGCCTGCGCCGGACAAGACCTCCTCCCGGCGAAGGACATTCCTCCGCCGGAACAAGATACCTCTGCCCCCGACGTCCACATGGACTCGGGGGCTCAACAGGAAACCTCGGCTCCTGATGTCCACATGGACACAGGAGCCCACCAAGAAGCACCAGATTCCGGCGCGCCCACCGGTGACGCCGGCACAACCGAAGACGCCGGCGCAAGCGACAAGAGCGCCGGCACAGACATCAAGGGCAAAGGCCCTTTAGTGCCGGAAGTCCGGACTTTTCCGGATCCTGCTCCCGCTGGCCCAGAAGCACCGGCCGCGCCGGAACAACCTGCACCCGAGACTCCAGCACCCTCCCAGACCAGTGCACCGGCCAAGACCACTGCCCTGGCCCGGTCCAGCACGCTGAAGATTGAGCCGGCCAAGTCCGGCACACCATCTGCCGCAACAGCTCCTCCTAAGGCAGCGTCCCGGACCTGCTCTGCTCTGTCCCTGCATCTTGGCAAGGCAGCAGCCCGGCCGGGGTACCGGAAAAGCTTCTTCGACACGCCAGAACTTGAGGGCCTCGTCCCTCTTGTGACAAAAAGTGATCACAGCCTCGGCTCGCTTAAGGAGCAGTGCATCAAGTGGAACGACGCCAGCCAGATGGACACTGCAGACTCAAGGAGCAAGAAGCTGGCCGAAGCCAAGACCAGTGGCGACCCAAGCGACTTCCTGGCAGCGAAGCCCATACCGATCGCCAGCGAGCTCCTCAGCATCCAGCAAAGACTTCACAAGCTGGCCGATGCCACCAACGTAAGTCCTTTACATTTACACACATATCCCTAGTCCCCGAAAATGTCGGCTGTCCGGGATATGGACATCCGGGATTTTCTCATAGTCCTTTAGCTAGCTTCTTTTGAATTAACTGCCGACATATGAGCTCGATCCGAGCTTCAAATCCTAGTCACCGAGGGCCGGGATAGGTGCGCAGCACCTGTGCCGGGTCTTCAACAATTTCATATCTCTATTATCTTTCAAATCCTCTTGACCGGGATATAAGCTCGATTCGAGCTTCAAATCCTAGTCACCGAGGGCCAGGACAGGTGCGCAGCACCTGTGCCGGGTCTTCAACAATTTCATATCTCTATTATCTTTCAAATCCTCTTGACCGGGATATAAGCTCGATTCGAGCTTCAAATCCTAGTCACCGAGGGCCGGGATAGGTGCGCAGCACCTATGCCGGGTCTTCAACAATTTCATATCTCTATTATCTTTCAAATCCTCTTGACCGGGATATAAGCTTGATTCGAGCTTCAAATCCTAGTCACCGAGGGCCGGGATAGGTGCGCAACACCTATGCCGGGTCTTTAAAAGAATGATCACTTGATGAAACCTTCACTTTAATTATCATGTCAAATTTCTCTGCTGACATTTCAAATCCCGGCATTTTTGCAGCTCATGAACAACACGCGGGCGGACATGTTCCACGACTTGGTGTGTGAGCATCGGAAGCTTTCCGACGCACACAGCAAGCTTCAGCTGGAGCTGTCCAAGAAAGGTAGCCTTTTGCCGACATACTGCTATATGCCGGATATCTTTCATCTCTTTTCTTTGCAATGCTTCTTCTTGCCGACACATAACCTTGTGCCGACATTCTGCAGCTGGCACTGAAAAACAAGCCGCCGCGCTTCTTACGAGGGTGAAAGAGCTTACTGGTATGCCGGATCCTTCTGTTACCCGGATAGCTACTTTATACTTCAAATCCTTTACTCTTTGTCACTGTTTTCTTTCTTCAAATCCTTTTAACTTGAAATCTTTGCAGATGAGAAGGCTGCACTGGAGGCATGCCACCAGGACTGCGTGTCCTCGGTGGATGTGGCCAAGCTACTGGACGACCGGGATACCGGTCACAAGGCCGAGGTTGAGCAGCTCAAGGGCCGGATTGCCGAGCTCCTGGAGGAGAAGGAGCAAAGGGAGGGCCAACTGAAGAACACCCAGGACTTGCTCATTACCGCCGAGACTAATGCCTCCGACACCCATGCTGAACTGGATAGCCTGAAGGAGCAGGCCACCCAATGGGAGGTTACGGTCGCACAGCTGAATGCCGACCTTGCCCGTAAGCTTCAAATCCTTTACCCCTTTTATCCTTTCCGACATAGTGTAATCTTTTTCGGCATAGCATCTATGCCGACATATTTTCCTTCTGCTAACATTGTTTCTATTCTGCAGGCATGTTTCCCGCTTCCGTCGCTGACGTTGAGAGGGCTTTGCAGTTGGACCGAGAAAACCGGGGTGTTCCGGTTGACTCGCCCAGCTGGGACATGTCGGAGCAACTGCTGGCCCTGCAGTCCCGGAAGGAGGCCATGACCCTTTACACCGAGGAGCTCTTCTACGGCGCCCAGGAGGCATTCTCTGCCCTCTGGCCGGGACAAAGGACTCCCACTGACCCGGTTGACCTAGGCAACGACCTGCAGCTTGCCAAGGTTCGCCTCCAGGAGTGGCGAGATTCCGGCGCGAGGGTTGGAGCTGACGAAGCCCTCAGCTACTTCTTGTCTTGGTACGAAAAGGCAGACTTGGAGACTTTGCGCACCGTGCGCGAAGGATCCATCTGGACCACGGATCCGGATCATATCCGTCGCCGCAAGGAGTTGGCCCACAGCTATGTGGACTATGCCGACACCGACAAATTCGTCCGGGACATCCGTGAGCCGGAGAAGAATGACGATGCCGGAACATCTGCCGCTGCTGAGGGTTCCGACTCCAGCCAAGATGAAGACGAAGCTGAGGAAGCCGACACTGAAGCTCCGGAACAGGCATCTGCCCCGGGCGGAGGTGATGGCTCCATTCCATCTGCTGGGTCCGGCACACCTGAGGCCGACACTTCCACTGGTACTGCTCCACCTGCCGGCGGCCCCGCGCCTGCCACTGCTCCCTGACT
Organism: Dactylis glomerata; assembly: GCA_007115705.1. NCBI lineage: Eukaryota > Viridiplantae > Streptophyta > Magnoliopsida > Poales > Poaceae > Dactylis > Dactylis glomerata. The sequence goes on from QXEO01000298.1 coordinate 7,878,028, forward strand.
TTGGAGCATAAAAACTTTAAGTTTTATCAGATCCCCGGTATGCCGGGTGCAGATGTAATATGCACATTTAATTTCCTTTGGTTTGTTTCCTGAACAAGTTTTATCTCGGTTTGCTTGTTATTAATGCCGGATCATCTTTTGGCTAAGTCACCGAGTTTGTTTTCCTGTTTCCTCAACTTCACAACCTTGGCTACTTGTCTACCTCTCTGGGCTTTTGACTTATGAGTCTCAAGGTTGCTTTGTTAAACATACAGTACTTAAACTTTGAAACTTAGACTTCAAATCATCCGACACTTCAAATTTTAACATTAGCTTTAACGAAAATGTCGGTTCGCTTGCTTTATATTTCCTTAGCCGTTTTCCATGTGTAGACAATCTCCGGCATCTACTCTTGCTAGCCATGAAGCCGGGTTTCGGACAGCAGCTGAGTCGAAGAGTGGCCTTTGGTGCCGACACATTACTAGGCCGACATAGGAAACATTCAAATAAAGCCAGCCGGCATATAACAAAAAAAAACTGTAGATAAACAACAGCATATCTCGGAGGCAGTGCCCGCTCTTTTCGGGATGCCGGCACTTCCTTCATTAGTCTTGTGCCGACACAACACGCCGGCATACAAAGTAAAATATGGAAATACATACATTGTGTTGCTCAGGAGTAAAAGGGGCGCAGTAGAGCTATGTTCCATGGCCTCTTGGTTTCTTCTCCGGACCTGTCCACCTTATTCTTCTTGGGGTCCTGCGCATCTATAAGATAATAGGCATCATTGTGCAGAGCTCTGCTCACAATGAATGGCCCCTCCCATGGAGGAGTTAACTTATGCCGGCCTTCTGTTCCTTGCTTTAGCCGGAGTACTAGATCTCCCTCTTGAAATCTCCTTGGATTTACCTTCTGCGCATGATAGCGTCTGAGGTTCTGCTGATATACTGCTGTTCTTGACAGAGTTATTTCCCTTGCTTCCTCTAGCAGATCAACATCATTTTCTCTGGCTTCTTTAGCCTCTTCCTCAGTATATAGCACTATTCTTGGTGCATCATGTATTACATCTGTTGGAAGCACAGCTTCTGCTCCATACACCAGGAAAAATGGTGTGTATCCTGTTGATCTATTCGGAGTTGTTCTTAAACTCCACAGCACTGATGGCAGCTCATCTAGCCAACACCCCGGAGTTTTCTCCAGGGGTTCTATCAGCCAGGGGTTTTATGCCGGATAATACTAGCCCATTCGATCTCTCTACTTGGCCATTGGCACAAGGGTGGGCGACCGACGCAACGTCCAGCCGGATTCCCACTTCCTCACAAAATCTGGCAAATGGCCCTTGGGCAAAGTTTGACCCATTGTCAGTAATGATGCTATGAGGAACACCATATCTCAAGATTATATCCTTTAAGAATTTCACTGCTGTGTGACCATCACACTTGCTTATGGGCTTCACTTCAATCCATTTGGTGAACTTGTCCACCATGACCAGGATATGGGTCATTTTCCCTCTGGCCGGCTTAAAAGCCCCGACCATATCCAGGCCCCAAACTGCAAAGGGCCAGGTTATTGGGATAGTTTTCAGGGCAGATGCCGGCTGATGAATCTGGTGGGCATATCTTTGACACCCATTACATTTCCGGACCAAGTTTTCTGCCTCTTGCAGTGCCGTTGGCCAATAAAAGCCATGCCGGAATACCTTTGCCACCAATGCCCTGGACGAAGCATGGTGACCACACTCCCCCTGGTGAATTTCCCGGAGCATCTCCAGACCCTCCGCAGATTCGACACATCTCTGCAATACTCCGGTGGTACTTCTCTTGTATATTTCTTTGTTGATGATGGTATAAGCTTTGGATCTCCTTATAACCCGGCGGGCCTCGGTTTCATCCGCCGGCACTTGACCATCCACCATGAAGTTCATGATAGGACGTGCCCATGATGGCACTTCCCTGACAGTGAACACTGCCTGATCTATTTCCATCATTTCGACCGACACATAGTCGATCTCCATGGGCTGCGAAGTCCCCGGGACTGAAGAATCAGTCCCCGGGTATGCCGGAGCAGTCCCCGGGTATACCGGCACGACCTCTTGGCACATTTTACCCTTGCCTTTAGTTTTGCTCCGGAATACTGTACTAACAGCATATGCCGGCCCAGTCCCCGGGACTGAGGAAACAGTCCCCGGGTTATCCGACCTGGCTCCGGCATCTATGTCCATTGGAACCGCTTCCTCCGGACCTGGCGGGACATAAATGGAGGATGACTCCGGCGAGGGTTTGATCGATGGCTTCCTCAGATGCTCCAGCGAAATGCCGGGTGGGATTGAATCTCGGGAAGACCCCAGCTTGGATAATGCATCGGCTGCATCGTTCTGAGCCCGGAGAACGTGCCGGAACTCACAACCTTCAAAGTAGCCACTTAATTGCTGCACTAGGAAACGGTATGATGCCATGTTAGCATCATGCGCGTCCCATATGCCGGAACACTGTTGGACCACTAAGTCAGAATCACCGAAGCACATAATCCGGCGAATTCCTATGTCCTTAGACACCTTCAGGCCATGCACAAGTGCCTCATATTCCGCCACATTATTTGATGCTGCAAAGTGAATCTGCAGGACATATCTCAGCTGGTCATTCTTTGGCGAACTGAGAACTATGCCGGCACCCAAGCCATGGATTGTCTTGGACCCATCGAAATGCATCCTCCAATAATTGGCATCTGGCAATGGTGGCTCATACTGTATCTCGGCCCAGTCAATAAAGAATCAGCCAAGACCTGGGACTTGATTGTATCCCTCTTATCGTACTGCGGTGTATATGGTGAAAGCTCTATTGCCCCACTTTGCTATCCGGCCGCTGGCATCTTTGTTGCCTATAATTTCCGAGATAGGGGCCTCGGCCACTACCCGGATTGGATGCTCTTGGAAGTAATGCTTGAGCTTCTTGGCCGCCATATAGACACCATAGGTCATCTTCTGATAGTGGGGGTAATTTTGCTTTGAGGTGGAGAGGACTTCACTCAGATAATATACCGGCCGCTGCACGGTTTTGCCTCCTTCCTCTCGCTCTACTACCACCACAGCACTGACAACTCGGTTGGTTGCCGCTATATAGAGCAACATTGGCTCCCGGGGCATCGGAGACGCTAATACCGGCGCTGTTGACAACAACTGTTTCAATTCCTTGAAAGCTGCATCTGCTTGCGTTGTCCAGACAAATGTGTCGGACTTTTTCATCAACTGATATAACGGCAGAGCTTTCTCTCCCAGCCGGCTTATGAAGCGGCTCAGGGATGCGAGGCACCCAGTGAACTTCTGTACTTCCCTCAAATCTGTCGGCGGCTTCATCCTTTCTATGGCACGAATCTTGCCGGGATTCACCTCAATACCCCGGCTGGAAACAAGGAAACCGAGCAACTTGCCCGCCGGCACACCAAAGGTGCACTTAGCCGGATTCAACTTCATCCGGAATCTCCTCAGGTTCCCAAAGGTTTCCCGGAGATCATCTATGAGAGTCTTGCTCTCCTTGGTTTTTATGACGATATCATCGACATATACCTGCACATTTTTATCTATCTGATCGTGCAAACACTTTTGCATACACCTTTGGTAAGTTGCGCCGGCATTTCTTAAACCGAACGGCATAGTGAGATAGCAATAAGCCCCGTACGGGGTAATAAAGGATGTCTTTATTTGATCTGGCTCA